>JBBYHL010448158.1:4205-16463 GCA_038381835.1 Adansonia madagascariensis | reverse complement strand
GTAAAGACTTGTGTTTTGGTGCATGAATTGTTTGTTATGCAATGAAAATTAATCCTTTCCCCAATAATGAATCTTTCGATTTTTTTTCAAATAAGGGTATTAAAACTTTAATATTATAAAGTAATATAACTAAATATTCTTATTTTTTAAATAATAATTTAAATTTAAATTAAAAATTAATATTTAAATTTAATTTAATATGATCGGTCTTAAACCAACGGAACGAGTATGCCTGCATGTGGCCTTTTTACTTTTATGAACGTTACTTTAGCATTATTTTAAGTCGGTGATATATTGACGTCATGTCCAACTTCCAGCAAAATGAGAAAGACAAAACGTTGACAGTCGGTTGCCACAGCATTTACCAAACGGCCATATCAACATAGCCGAAACAAAGCCTAGTCGAGTCCGGAGCCCCCTCCAAATTCATCGGTAAAATCTTATCGTACATCAAATTTTCTTCTTCTTCTTCTTGTTTCCCTCTACATTTCTCTCTTTTTCTTCCTCCGGCTAGGGTTTCATCCAGTTCTCCCCATTCTTCACCATGTGGCGCTCGCTTTGGCGATCCATAGATCGCTTCTCTCTTCAACACTTCAAGTAACGTATCTCTCTCTTCCTCTCAACTCGAATCTTTTATTCGAAATTGTGAAATGCTTTATCTGATTACTACTAGTTATTTACAAGTTTAAAATGTAATTAATTGTATTCCGTTAAATTTATAATGTGGTGCTGATTTTTCTTCTTTTGAATTGTATTATTGTTTTGATTTTATTTAGGATTTAGCAGTTAACTTTTTTTTTTCTTTTTGTATCTTAGGGATTGCTCATGAATTATCATAATGATTATTATTTTAACGATTTCCTCTTTTTTTTTTTTTTTTTATCTGTTTCTGGATATAGATACGTAATTAGCGAATTGCGGCAGATCAAAGTTGTCAATAAGCAGAACAGGGTAACTTACTTGACTTCTAAACAAAATTTTATTATTATAATTAGGATTATTATTCTATAGTCTACACAATGGCGGTGAAGGTTGAAAACTCCTTGAGTAGGTTCATATCTTTGCCATATATCTGTTTAACTATAAATAAGGATGTCAAAGTTTAATTAATTATGATATATATATATATATATATATAGTTAAATGGATATGTCGTTATTAAACCAGCCTGTGGAGTTTCTGAACTTTAGCGAGGGATAATAATCCTAATGAGTAATATATGAACATTTTCCTTTAAACCATCCCATCTTGGTTTAACCTCTCTTTGTTCTTTCTTTTATTCAGGAAGCAGTGATAGATCTATTGCAGACTATCGTAGAGATAGTGACGTATGGTGACAGACAAGATCCATTGATATTTGAGTATGCATTACTCATGATACATCTTTTCACATATAGTTATGCCATTCAGTGTCTTTGTGATGTGATCTGAATTTCTTCAATTGTTGCAGATGTTTTATGGAATACCAAGTTTTAGCAGAGTTTGTACGGATACTAAGGATCAGTACAAGTTCAAGAATTGAAGCACCATTACTTCAGTATCTAAGCATAATGATTCAAAACATGGATAGTGAACATGCAATTTGTAAGATGCTTAGTGCCATAGTTATGTATGTTGAAACTTCTTGCATGTTCAGGCTTTTTCTTTCTTTATTTCAGTTGGCATGTCTCCAGAAATGCTCGTCTCTTGGGCTTAGGCTGTGATCTTGAACATAAATGTTGACCTGCCATGCTCAACTAATTGCACTTTAACTTTTTCTGCGTATTTGTCTTGTCTCTCAGGTTCTTTTTCTGTTATCTTCTCCTTGACTTTTGTTCATGCAACTTTGGTGATATATAATTGTATGATGCAGATTATTGTTTAAGCAATGACTATATCAACAACATCATAACACATCAATACAACTTTGACGCTGGTGATCTTGCTCTTTATTTTGTGTCTTTCTTAAGGTTGTGTTTTTATTCTTTCTCCTTCTAAATCTAAAGCTTAGCAATGTAGCTTTCATAAATAGATTGCCAGTTTCCCCTGATTGTTTTTTCTTTCTGAAACTATTGCTTGACTTGATTATTAAAGATGTAAATAAATTTGACTATATTCATGATCCTGTTTTTCTGTTAACATAGAGCAGTGAGCAGCAAAATAAATAGAGACACGCTGTGCCTTCTTGTTAAGGTTCATGGGGTAAGTTAGAACTCAATAGCTCGTTTTTTTTTTTTTTTTTTGGAACCAGAGCTCAATAGCTCATTTAGGTTAGGCGTAATTCTAAGTTTTAATATGTTTGTTGTTCTGTGGTTATTGCTGTTTGGAGCATTGGTCTAATATTGCTATGCATCTAACTTTTCTTGACTGCCAACATATATTTAAATGCTCAAACCTGAATCTTCGCTAAGTTCCAGCTAGTTGAACTACCATCTCCCTGAATTAGATGTTCCTCTATCCAATCCCACAGAGAGATGTATTGGCCCCAGCCACCGCATATGGAACACCAATGAATCATAAATTTGTTTGGTATCTAACCGATAGGCACCTGATGGTGATAATCACCACAGGAAGCGCTTATGGCACTCGAATTTAAATTTTTTTGCTTAATCAAGAAACCTTGATGAAGTCAATGTTACATAAATGTTTATTGGAAACTATGCCTTCAGTAAACTTTCATTCTTTTCTCTTCCTGCATTTATATATGTATCTGCTTCCTTTAAGAGAGTTGTTGATGTTGACCATGCTCAAAGTTATCTATTTTGCTCCTAAAAAAAGCTGATGAGGAAGATTTTTCTTTTTTAATATGCTTTCTGATGAAGCTTTTGGTTAGTCTATTAAATTAGCTTGCTTCTTATGTCTGGTGCATTGAATCAGAAAAAGTTGTGGTTTTTGGTCAAGCCCATGACCCATTGGTTGCTATTCACTTGTCAGAGGCGCCTGATCTCATCTTCACCACCTACCTAAAGTGCCTTTGATCATTTATATTGGCAAATAGAGAATAGCCCCAAACAGAAATGGGATATATGTTTGAGAACTTTCTTTCATATAGATAATGAACAATGGTCCATCGTGTGCTTCTGTGTGTGTATTTATTAATTTAGGGACTACTATTGTCCGAAGCTGCTGGTTAAAAATGTTTAGAAAATTTTTTTATCTGTTGGCTTCTGTTTGTGTCTATTTTCTATCTAATTAGAATGTGTTGTCTTCACTTTTTGTGCATGATGTGCCAGCAGTCTTGCTTTTGTTAATGAAAAACTTCTTCTTTTTCACTTTAATGTCTTGTTTTTTGTTTTGTTTTATTTATTTTTTTTTTGCCATAGCTTGACATTTTCCCCCCTAAACTTGCATGATTTGTCTTCAATTTCCTATAAATTGAGTTTTTCTCCTGTCAGTTCACCATTTTTTTCCTGTTTCTTTTGAACATTGTATCTCCCTTTGTTACTGCAGGATGTGGTAGTCTCATTTCCTTTATATACTGAGGCTCTTAAATTTTCTCAACATGGGGAAAAGATGATTCAAACAGCTATACGTGCATTGACTCTCAACATATACAATGGTATTATTCATCTATTGTCTCTTGCTATGATAAAAGATATCCAATGCCTTGCTCATAAATTTGTTAATATTTAGAAAACTGTCTGCTTTATTAATATTTTGGTTTACGCAGTTAGTGACGATATGGTCTATCAATTTGTAACAACTCCTCCAGCCTCGAAGTACTTCTCAGACTTGGTTTTTAGTTTAAGGGAGCAATGTTTACATCTAGACGCCCTTGTCCATTCAACAGAGTATGTTGCTCTCAATTTTTGTAGGAAACTTTGGTAATAAATTCCTAGTTAACGTTTTAGGTCTTAAATTTTGAGGCAAAATCTACCTTGGTGCAGGGGAAAATGCACTTGTCAAAAGAACAAGGACATATTTCTGGAAACTGATAAAATTATAGATGATCTTTACTACTTCAAGGACATTCTTTCTGTTGGCGAGTCTCGTTTATGTAGAGTTGTTATCCAAAATCTTCTCAGTTTGGTTATTTTCCCCTTGTTGCTTCCGCTGGTGCAGTTTGGGGAGAATAAAGTAAGTTGTCACCTTTATGGTTCTTTTCATGCTTGGTTTGATTTCAAGAGATAAATATTATCTGCTTTACTTTAATTCTAAGGTAATTTATGAATGGTTTAAAAGAATGGAGGTGTTTGGTTGGACATTTTTGAGCTTAAAGTAAAGCAGATAATATATTTGGTTGGATGTGGGGAGACATACATTAAAAGAAAAAAAACAATTCTCCAAAGTATGAATTCTGTTGGTGGAGATGTATAATTGTATCTATACACCTGTATGTTAGCTATGTTTATGTTAGTGACATTTGAAATCTGTTATTTTGAGCTTTCATTGCTTGAAACATACATTCATCAATTTATTTTTTTTCAGGGTAGCTACAAAATCTCACCAGTCACTTCTCTGTACATAGTTTCTCGGCTTCTTCAAGTTGTTGGTGAAAGACACTTGACTAATGCAGTGGCCAGTCTTCTTCTGTATCATAATGTTACGTTAAGTCAGAGAGATGCTACCAATGGAGACACTGCAGGTAGCATAGGTAATGCAAGTGCTTTTCTGAGCTCATTGAGTGATATTAATATCAAGGTATGTTCTGGTCCTGAGGCTGAGGGAGCAGAAGACATCAAAATAGGCTATCTATTTGAACGTTTAAACGAGCATACATCCTCAAATTCTCATTTTGACGGCAGCCCTAGGGATGATAAAATGTGTATAAAGAGGTTGGTATGCTTCCTATTCTGATGTCATATCTGATCTTGACAATATTACTCAACTCTATTCTGACAAATATTTTCATATTTGTTTTATAAATTCTTTAATTCTGGTTTTAATTTTTCCCTTTTTAAGATCTAATGCTGAGATGTATATATTTTAGGCCTAGAGGCAATATGTCCTTTCTTCACTAAGGAGATTTTTTCCTACTAGAATATTATTTGTGTTATAACTTGGGAATATACATCACCATTCTGGAGCATATAAGCTAATCTTGGACTCTGGAGGCTTAGGTAGTGCTAAAAAGAGTTGTTAACTCCTTAATTATATCTTATGTTTGCTTTAAGTTTTTGTCATCTTCTTCTACCTCTTCTGGAATTGTGAACATTGCTTTGGTGGCCTTAGGTATATATTTTTCCGTCTCCTGCCTTAATATGTGCCATTATCTGGAAAATAGAAACACAGACAGCTACTTAGATTCCCCATATTTAGATATATAAGGAAAACAGCTATATACGTAATAGATACATTTGTATACGTACTTACATTAACTTATAATGTTTGCTCAAGTTGCTGTGAATTATAATTTTAATTGATGCTTTGGAGTTGTTGTTGGTGCAGGACTGGGATATTTGCATATTTATTTTCAGACAATCACATTATATTACTAGCATCTCTATTTTTGCTACTTACTCTATCAGAAAATGAAGGTATCTAATATATAGAGTATTTTGAGTTGTATTTATCATAGTTTCATCTTTTGATTTATAAGACATAAATCCTTGCAACAACGTTTTATGTTTATTCCTTGGTCTTCTTTGTTCAAAAGGGAAATTATTATTTTGGCTTATTGTACAGATTTGGAGCATTTTCTGCCTTTACTGGTTGGAAAAAGACAAACTCAGGACTTGATGGTAAGAATGGATCTCATGCATCTCCAAATGCATTATTTTTCTGAAAGTATAGATTAGATCAAGGTTACCTAGCAACCTTTGGGATGGACGGAAAACATGTTCTCCCTTTAGCTATCATGTTATTCCTTTTTTCTATTTCATTCGTATCAAAGGGTGTGAAATTACTTTTGGTATTGCAAATTACTCATGTAGTTGTAGAGGGAACACAGTACTTGGTTATTTTCTTTCATCTAATTATTTATCTGGCTCGTGGCGGTGTCAACTTGGATTCCAATATATGAATCAGCGTCCCAAATTTTGCAGCACATAGTTACACTTGATTTGATAAGGATAGTTTAAAGCTAATACTTTAGTTTTTCTTTGGAAAACCAACTTCTACTGCCCCTAGTTTTCTATTGTGGTTGGTTAAACTTATGTTCTTTTAATCCTTCCAGGATGTTATCAATTTAAAATTTTCCACTGTCCTAGTCTTCCACAATAGTGTCACATTAGTGGGATAATATACTCTCTGTAAGAGTCCTAAAATGTTGCCAATTTCCTGGAAATTTTGTTGTAAGGAATGGTTTTGGTCATGTAAAAATTCTTCATTTTTCTGATTTAAAGAGTTATAGGAGCAATAAATGTCACACTTTGGAATCTCCATCCAGTGCATGCATCTAGTTTTTGCTGCTTTGTAGGATCAGATTATCATTCAAGCGGATGCTATATTTAAAATATAAGTTCTTGCTTTAGGATTTATTTGGAACTTCTCATGAAGTAGTTGTTTCTAATCCACATTTTCAAACCAATTAGCTAAGCGATATGCTGGCAGTGTTCAACTCAGGAGTCGCCTAGAATTATACATTTATTGTCCTGGGACGATCTTTTTTCCTTTTTGGCTGTGCACATCTCTCTTCACTTCAATATCATCTTATTGCTTGTTTATTGCATTATTTTCTAGAATGCTAACAATTTCAAGTATATGGAAATGGCTTTTTTGGTTACCATTAATATCTCAAAATATGATGTGACTCGATAGTTTTTTTCCTCGCCAATGCCATTTAACAGTTCTTTAACTTTTCCTGATACTACTAGTCTACTTGCTCCCAGAACAACTGTGAGTCAGCTTGTTCAAAAGCAGACGGAAGTATTCTTTTGAGACTTATGCCTCTGGTAGTGATTTAACTGGCACTTTTATTTTTCTTCCCCTCCCTGCTCTATATTCAATTAGCTGAACGGTGCCTGGATTTATCTCTCTATTCTTTTCCTTTTTTTCCCCCCTTTTTAAATAGATTTTCAAGGCACTATTGAGGGTTCTAGCAAGTCAACCACCAGTTTCCCCCTCAATACAGTGGCATACAGGATGGTTTTTACGAAAGTTACTGCAATATCGAGGAAATATGCTCGACGATGACAATATCTGCCTATTCAATGTAAACTTCCTTCTGATTTGTTGTGGTTGCTTTAAATTAATTATGCCAATGGAAGTATTGCTGTTTACTATTTTTTGATATTAGAACAAAACGGATGATATTTACTGTTCATGCATGGTGGGTAAGCTGAAACCAGTTGCCTCCTTTACTTAGTTTTATCTGGTTTTATAACAAAGTACCATCATTAGCAGGTTGGATTTCTCTGAAAATTTCATTTAATTATGCAAAAAATTTCTAAAGTTTTATATTTTCTAGTTATTATCGACAGACTTCATACGAGCAGTCCCGTGAATGTCTTCAAAAAGAGCTTGATGGATGCTGGTTTGATCATATCCCAGATACTATAAGAGAAGAGTGGGGAAGCTGTAAAAAAGGTATCAATTACAGTAATTCATTTGAAGTTTGAACTTTATCTACTTCAACAAAAGGTGAAAGATTTGCAAGACGTGGGTTTGGATGGACATGGTGAAAACACATCTGCATTTCTTCAAAATGGAAATCATTTAAAATTTATGATATCTACTGTGATTTCATCAGCTCTCGAGGAACAATTGCAAGCGAAAGATCCCTTATTTTTACTGGAGCTTGCAATCTGCCAGCAAACCATGGATGGTATTGAGCCTCCACCCCCTTCTCTTTTCTTATTCATACGTCAATGCATGTGCAATATGTTTGTCTAACTCCTTATGAATTTAATTGAAGTTCTTCTCCTATGATGCTTTAGAAAGTTCTTACACTGTTTTCTTCATGACATTTATTTGTTGCAGGCGGTTTGAGTTCTTGTTTTGCTTGGCTGAGGATGATTGATGCAGTAAAGGTTTGTTATCACTCTTTGATATATATAATTTTTGAATTTATTTATAATTAGTGGTTCTTAGCCTTATTAGGGTCCTAACTATTGAGTCAGTTTTGTTGTAAGCTTTGTGCATTCATATGATGAATATACTAACTGAAGGAAATGAAGCTGGTGTTTATGCTAAAAAATGTTGCTTAAATACAAGACATGTTGAAATCAGAGTCTTGTTTGGTGCATGTATAGAATTGAAATAATCACTCCTTTGAGGGCTAGACAAATGAAAATATGCCAGTCTCATTACTAGCATTTGACTTTCATTTAAAATGTTATGTCCATTGAAATCATTACTGCTGTATGCATTACCTCCACACTTGCTTAAAATTTGCCTTTTGAGCACTTACTGTCGTTTTTCCTATAAAAGATCTCACAGAACTTAATAAATGCAGGTTTTCATTCTCCATCTTCAGCTGAAGGCATTTATTATCATGGGATGTTTGCTTGAAAAGCCCTCACTGAGGTCCTGGGGTAACAGTGATTCTGGAAAAACTTGTAATCCAGATATTTCATCTGCCAGCTTTGGGTCAGAGGTCTCTTTAGGTTGGATCATATCATTCAATTAAATGCTTATCCAAAATATCTCCTGGAACCATGTATCTTCATTGTTCCTTTCATGGTACTTTTGTAGGATCAGGAATCCCTTGTAGGATTGCTTTTTCGTATGCTGGAGTCAGGGATATTTACCTAATAGCAGTGGCAAGAGGTACTTCTGGAAAATTGATTCTTGCAGAGAAGCATCCTTTCCGGAGTCAACGAGGAGTTGTAATTGCCATTGCTCCGCTGGCTGGTTTAAGTGTGAGTCAGGATATTGCTGATTTATTTGTTTTTTCCCCCTTTTCCAATAGCTCTGATTCTTATGAGATTTTAGAGTTATGTTTTGATATCGGTATGGCCACTTGGGAACGCTCTCTAAACATGTGCTTCTCTTGGTTGACTTCTAAAATTTCCTAATCTTTGATCAATTATCATAAAAAAATCAGTGCACCTGCAAATAGCTATTTTGTTTGTTTGACATATCCCATTGTTGTAAATTCTTTGATTGTTTTAGATACTGGAAGCTTGAATTAATTGGGTCTCTCATAAATTCATAGCATCGTTTCTTTTTCCTTGTTAGCCAACGATGGACGAAGACCACCCAACATGGTTACATCTTCGGATAAGAGAAATTGATCCGAAATTTATTACAGCTAAAGGCAAGCAATCAACTGTTTCTCAGCTTACTGCCGATGGGAGATGGACACTTGGTTTCCCTAGCGCAAAGGCTTGCGAGACTGCTCGCTTATTGATTCTTGAAGAAGCTTGCAAGCAGAGATCGTTTGTTGAGAGCATACTCACTCCGTTGCTTCAGAATGATTATCTAGGAAATGTGCTGGATGGCAAAGTTGACGACTAAAGCTCCAGCCTGAGTTCTAGGTTTGCTTACTAACTATAAAAAGAATGGTTTGCAAACTAATATTTGCTTACTACAATGTTTTTTTAGTTTAATCTAATACACACGTAATTCTATCAACGGCATTGTTATTTAGTTCCTTAGTCATTATTCGGTAGTTAGTCCGTAAAAGTATGTAGTCGACATGTATGCTTAAATACATTATCCACGTAGTCTTTCTTTTTTTATGAACATTAAAGCATAAATGCATATATTGAAATGTCACACATTTGGCTTTGTAACTTAATGATGTGCAGCCTTATTTTCTTTTGGCTTGTACGAAGCATCTCATGCAGAAAATCTATTGGCAGTCTTATCATCTTCAGGAGTTCAACTATCGTACTCATTCCTGAGTGAGTCCCTGTCTGCAACTTGCACGTGCATGGTGCGTCAAATTCTCGCTATTGCACCTGCATTTCCAGCTCTCCATGACGTCAAAAGGTTGCATGCCAAATCTTCTGTTCATTAATGACGTTTAATGATCAGTTGAGATCTTACAATTTTTATCAGCCAGTAGCGATTTCAACCGTCTGTAAATCGTACATTTAGTTAAAGATTAAAGGTTGAATTAAGGAAAAAGTTGAACCTAAAATAGCTAGTGAAGAAATATGCATGATTGATTTTTCAGCAACATCTTGGGTCTACAACTATGTTCTTGAAGTACGGTTTTTAATACCTGTTTTCGATCTATATTAAAAAATGGGTAAAATGATGTAACCTTTTGCAGATCCTTTTAATAAATATATAAAAAATAAAAAAATAAATATATTCGTATTCAATATTTATACTTAAATTTAAATAACATAAATCTAAAATAAATATATTCGTATATGATATTTATATTCAAATCTTAATAATATGGATCTAAAAATACACCTTAATCTAAATAACATGGATCTAGAATATCTGTAAGAGGACAATGCGAATGTCGTCCTTCAGTTGTAGGAGATTATATCCTATGATCATGCGAATGTCGTCCTTCAGTTATAGGAGATTATATCCTATGATCATTTCAAGTAAAAGGCCCGAAAAACTCCATATGCACATCAAAGAGAAGCAGGAATTTGTTCAATTCATGCTCCTCATTAGTGCAAAGAATAAGACCTAAAGTAAAAGACGTTGGGGGAGGGTAGTTTAATTAAAGTGGGATGAAAATAATGAAAGGGGTTTAATATATGTAGCTGCAGGAGATACCGAATGATCATAAAATAATGGGCAACTTTTTAGAAAAGGAGTTGTGGGGGTACGTAATTCCATCAACTTTTTTTACATTCACAAGGCTGTCATGTCAAAATTAGAGCAACTTTTTTCCCTTCAATGTTAACAATACCTTTAAAAGTCTGGGCGTCCACTCAAACGACTATTAACAATTCCCTTTCTCCTTTTAGAGGGTTTTGTTCCTCTCTCTTGGATATTGCTTTCCTCCACATGGCCACCTCTAGACCAAAAGATGCTTATTTGAAGCTTAAAAGCATAAAAATGAGCGGCCCTTTTGAGTAGATAATGCTATATTTTAATTTTTAATATTGCTTTATGGGAGAGTGCTTTGCTTTAAGCAAAAGAAGAAAAGTAAATGACATCAGCGTTTAAACCATTTTATTCACGTCATTATTTTTTAGATATGATATTTAATATTTTTAAGATTTAAATTTTTGTATTTACAGTTTTAATCTTTTTTTTTATGTAGAAAAAAGAAATATATATTTGTATAGTATTATATATGCAAGTATGAAAGGAGCTCCAATTAACTCAGTGTTTTCCCTCAGGAAAATTAAAGGATTTGATAGAAAAGATAACCCCTAAACTCTCCCTTTGACAGCCATATACTTTAGTCTTCCAAACACAGATTAGCTAAGAAACAGTTGGGTTTGGCTTTTGTTATAGTTATATTATAGTATATATTTATGTTAGCTTCTTTTAAACAAAGTTAAACCGTTTTATATAGCTGGCGTATGGCCAAAGCAACTGCATATATTCCCCTTACTCTCATTCATTCAAACACTCCTTTTCTAGCATTTCAGGAATTGCTTTACGTTTCAAATAATTTGGTGGCCCCTTTTGTATGTCTTTTTAGGCCAACGTATAGAAGCTTTTTGACTGGGCAGAGGGGGAGTGGGACTGAGGAAATGCTCACTAGGCAAAGAATAAATAGTTGACAGTTCTGGATTATTTGTTGCAAGCAACTCTTTGGGTCCTACTTCTCCATCAACAATGTTAATGCATTGTATATAGTTTATGGTATTTTAATGCATAGGTTGATTTGAGGTTTTTTTTTTTTTTTGGTACAATGATATTGGAATCTTATAAAGGTCGGAATAGAACGAAGGTTTTTTCCCCCCCTAAATATCAAGAATTTTATCTTGGTTTGTTGTGACTAATACATGAATAGTACATTTGTTGCAGGGATTTAAATTAAGGTAGTAAATATATTTTTGGTCATGTCACATTTATCGCGGTTATAAATATAAGAACGCTATCACGATTATTACGATAATTGCGATTAGTGATTATTTTTCTTTTTGCACAATTTATTTAAAAACTGAGCAATATAATTGTAATTATAAAATCTCTTTTTAAATAATTTTTAAATTACTTTGTGATACTTTATAATTTTTTATTTATAAAATAAATAATTATTCTCAATTTTTTATGTTATAATAAATATTTGTATTGAAAAAATTTCAGAAAATTAATCATTCTTAAATCTATGGATTTATAAGAATCATAATAATTACTAAGATAAACATGTTAAATATCAAGCACTCATATTTAAAATACAATAATATAAAATTGGATCACATACAAATAATGATATAAATTCTTTTCTAAAAAATTTCTCTAAATAATTATAATTTTTATTATTAATTTGTATTTTTTTCCTTGAAACAAATATATATATATATA
>JBBYHL010448147.1:2064-16467 GCA_038381835.1 Adansonia madagascariensis | reverse complement strand
AACTCTCAATATTTAATGAGTTTAACTAATAAAATTAAAGAAAATGTGATAAATAGATGATATACTTTATTAACAATGTTTTTCAAAGCTCATGATATGATTTACCTTTTGATGAATTAATATTTTATTATATATAGACCTATTCAAGAGTCGGACTACCCACTCGGTCTGATTGGGTCTGACCCAGCTTCTCATATTTTTATATCAGACTAGCCTGATATTTTATTTAAATTTGTAAAAGGCTTATGCAAAATAATTTTACGGAAGAAAAAATTCATATCTAAAAAAAACAAAATTCAAGAATGAATTTGAATTTCAAAATATTTAATTTGAAGATATAAAAATTTGAGGATCATAAACTCAACAAAAATTTTCACGAAAAATGCCTTATGAAATAAAAAATTTTGTACTAAAATGATCTAAACAAAATTCTAAGCAAGATTGATCTTAAAATGAACTAAGCTCAATGATTTACCAAAGTAGTTATTGGTGAAAACAAAATATTCAGAAACCATATCAAGTTTGTCGAAAAAATATCATGAGCAAAAAACCTGAGGTACCATAAAAAAATTTGAAATCGTTCAATATATCCAACAAGTTGACACCTTGTGATATAAAATGTCAATATGGACTTTTTTCTCAAAAATTTTTGATTTTTCAAAGTGAGTATCAGCATAAATACTATACAGGTATCGATAAAAATATACGATGGTTCGTTTATGAAATTTGATGAAAAAATTCAAAAAACTAATTCCTCTCCTTGATACTTATCTTTTTTTTTTTTTGGGATTTGTTCTCTACGAATCTTGAAATTACAATTTTTTAGCCATGCGCATGAGCGTTCATCTAAACATAGCCAAATAGATCCTAAAAATGTTGAGTCCACATGGAGGAGGTAGACCCCACCTAGACAATCACCCGATTCTCAATCTTGGATATTTCAAGATGTCAGAGAAAAGAGCCCGGGTGAAATTAGATTCCTATAATGTCTATTTTGCATTGTATGACCAACCACTTGCAATAATTGCCAAATACTTCTTAGAATTTCATGAAAAATTGCGATCCATAATTTTTCTAGCAACCAAAGATATAAAATTCCATTTATTTACTTTTTACATCATATCAATAAAAAATGTTGTCTTTTCTATAAATTTATATATACATATATAAAGTTGCTAAATGATTCTGATGTCATTAAATAAATTTAACTAAGTACAGTTGAGAAAATCCAAATGATGAAAATTTTTTTAACATAGGCGAATTTTAGAGATCTATCTTTAAGAAGTTTAACTAAATGTATTTTTTTTTTTTTAGGATTTGAGATTCTTAGAGATCAAAACTTGATCAATTAGAGTTGTAGACACCTTATTTTCTCTAGGCCCCTTTCAAACAAAGCATGCCCAATAGGAGACTTTTAGATAAAATGCACCATTTTCTCTTTTGGGTCAATTTTTGACATCTTGGAACTTGATTGGAAGGTAATAAAATAAAATAATATAAGTAAAAAAATAAGGATGACTGTCGGGTGTCATATCGCTAGGCATTATAAGTGACATTTTTTTAGCCCTTGCACCATTGATTTAAAAATATGATTTGACCATGTTTTTATTCAGCCCTCAAAATGACTTGTTATAAGACCAATTACATTTTGAGGTCCAAATAGCAATAACAAAGGACATTTTAATGACTTAATGCAATTTGTTAATGGGTAATATTTATCTTTCTCATTGCTCAATTGGATATAGTGGCCTTGATCCATTTTTTTTACTAAGTGAGCCAATGGAGTTAATTGATAGTTGAGCATAGTACTTTGTCTCTGCTCTAAAATGCCTTGATTTTTTGCACTTAGTCTTCACTATTCACACGGTTATATAGGCCAACTTTAGCTCAGCTGAAAAGAAGACTTATAGAGACATTCACTTTCACTTTCACACATTCTCTTAACACTCTTACTAGCCGCCATCAACATCAAAACATCCTCACTTCATATCTCTCCATACCAACTCTAAAACACCATTTAAGCCATTTTTGCTTGTTTCTCTTCTTGTTAATTAACAACAAGTAGGAAAAAGCTTTAAAGGCAACATTTGCTTGGAAACAAAAATCATTTTTGGAAGAAAAAACTACTAGAACTGTTGTTGGTATATCTTCCCAACCTACTTCTCCATTTTGTTGCTATTTTCATGTTTTTCATCATGTTAGTGACCCCTCTTCATGCAACCATGATCTTTGTAAGATTCTTGCATTTTGTTTGATGTCTTGTTATGATCTTACAATGTTGTTGTGCATTTAAGCTTAAAAAAAAATCATATCTTTATATTGTTATGAAATTTCCAACCCTTGTTCATGCCATAAAAACATTTTTCTTTATGTTATATCATATTCCATGCCTCCATAAATATGTTTCAATATGTTCATGCATTTTTCATGCCAATCATGTCTTCATGCTGTAATGAAACTTCCAGCCCATGTTAATGTCATGAAAACACTTTGTTTTATGCTCATACCATGCCTCATGTCTCCATAAGCATATTTTAGTATGTTTGTGCATTCATTCATACCTCCTTGCATTTTCAACATGTTTTTTAATGTTCTAGCATATTTTTATCATTTGATGCTGTGTTTGAGTGTTTTACATGACTAAAGATGCTTGCTGGATATCTCGTTCTCATTGCAAAATCTATTTTTCAAAACCTCCCTAAGTTCGGTTCATGTTAACTTCAATAAATAAGGACTAACATGGACTTAATATTTTCAATCAATTGGTCATCCAATCTTAGGGAAAAATCAAGCTATCTATGTTTGGATTTAAGGTTAAATGAGGCTAGATATTCTAATTTTTATAAAATAAAATGTCTTTTTAAGTTGTCCTAATTTGCTTATGCCTTCGTCATGTGTTTGGAATCCCTTACTAGTGACTTTGGTTAATAGGCCATTCCACCATTCTAAATTACTTTAGGATTGTACAAACGAGCCTATGAAGCTGCTATCACTAACTCTCGTTGTTATAGATAGTTGGATGTCTATAACCAAGCCTAGTCCTAGAAAACCTAAAAAACAAAAATAAAAAGAAATTCACCTATTTTGCCCTAGCAACACTACAGTCATAATTTAAAAAATCATTTTCAAGCCCTAAAACATTTTTATGGAGTTTTCTAAGATTTTATCCTTTAAATAGCATTGAATTAACTTTCCAAAAGTGTCTTGTTTGCCCTTGAATCATTTCGGATATTGGAGTTATGGGTTTTCAAACATTTGCTATTTGGAACCCCTAGAATCAAGATTTATATTCTATTTAGGCCATTTTCATCACCAGATGATTTTTTTTTGGATTTTTCAAATATTTTCCCAAAAAGTTCATGAAATTCTCTTTTAGGAAATGCATCATTTGTGATTTAATGATTCCAGATAAGGCCAGGATGATTTTTCAAAGTGTGTTACACCCTTTCCCTCGTACATGCTGCCAGTTCTAAAAAAACCCAATTTCAAAAATTAATTCCACCTAGAAAATGATTTTTTAGGATTTTTGAAATATTTTTCTATTAATCTTCGTCGAGTTATCTTTTCAATGGTACCTTGTTTACACTCTAAAGCCTTCGGATGAACTCAGAATAAATTTGGGAAAAGGGATAGCACGATGTTGTCCCCTATTTTTGGACTTAAAAATTTGACTAATTTCTCTAACTACTTTTTTGAGATGTTTGAATGTCTCAAAATGCATCTGATTAATTCTGCATGAAGTCAAGTGTCACAAAATAGGTTCCACAAGACTCGGATCAAGGACAAATAAAAAACATCAATTTTATCTTTTATTTGAATTACTAGTTTTAAATTAAATGCTATTTTCATTAAAAAAAATTCCTAAGATTTTTATTTTTGGGATACTCCAACCCTTATTTTACAACCTTCATTCATATTTAAAAAATCCCTACAATTTTCACCACTGGGAGTGCTCAACCCCATCCTCCAAGAGGATACTCCAACTTCACTTTTCACTCAAAAATTCTAATTTTTATCTCCCAAACTTCCTTGAGCCTTTTGATCGAAATCTTCTTTTTCTATATCTCAAGTGACCATCAAGTCCAAATATGTCTCCAAGTTGTCATCTCGGTTATTCCTCAATAATCGAAGAGAATTATAAGATACATTCTAATCGTTCCTCCTTTTTTATGCTTTTATGTGTTCATTTTTATGCAACATTATTGTATTCTTTTTCTTATTACTAATACGTTTCCCTTTATGATGTCCATTGTACATTCATATTTCTAAATCATTTTTGAAAATTTATAAGGCAATGTCCGATGTTAGTATCTTTCTAGTGCTTGACGCGGAATATTTGATTTTTAAAATTAAATCTGGAGATCATTTTCATAAAAAATCCCTATGTTCCTCACATCTCTGGAAGCACGCGTGATCTATTTTTTCCTTAAAACCTAGTTTTATGATTTTCGTATAAAGTTCATGCATTAAAAGGGGATTATATCAACATAATGACAAGTTAAAATCAAAGAAACTAAAACCAACATAAGAAATGACTAGCAGGTACCGGTTTCAGGTATTATGGGGATGCTAATCTTTGCCTATGTGTAACCAATCCCCAAATCCAACCAACAAATCTTGGACCTTTTAGACCTTGAAATCAATATTTCAAGTTACGTAGCTTGAAATAGCATTTTTAATAGAGCTCTGATCTTGCCGAACCCAAAATGATTGGTGGTGACTCCAAGTCTTTAGGCCATTTTATGGTATCCATCAAAGACTAGTTGGATGAGCGATTTTTTTAACGATTCTTCCCCTCTATCATCTTATCATGCTTAATTCAAATCTCGATTAAGGGATAACCCAAAAGCAATTCTTTTTTAAGTTGCGTGTGTCACCATCCAAACGATTCAAGTGTTATGCTGAGTAAGGGCATGTTGTGAAAAGAACTAAATCTTAGTTGTTACTCGACTTATTACATTTTTATGATAGTAGGATGTTACCTATGAAAAACATATATAATAATAAGCTTTGAACTATAACCTCTAGCTAAATTTTAAGTGCCCCTCGATTATCATCTAAAGGTTGCTAAAACTAAGCCTATATGATTTCTCTCTTTCAGCCTTTCTTATGCCTTTCATTTGACTATTTAGATAGGTCACTATTTAGACAAGGCCAGTAGACCAAATGTGACATTCTTACTGAAAATTAAAAATGTGTAGAGATTAAGCCAACTATGTGATGGTAAGGAGCTGGGGAAAAAGCACCATAAATTATGTTTCTCCTATTCTGAAAAAGATATGTAAATAAATTATGTTTCTCCTGTTCTAAAAAAGATATGTAGTTAAAAGAGAATATGTCTAGCAATTAGATTTTATGTTATCTCAACTCTTCAAATTTTAAATTATTCGTGTTTGACATTTTTGTGTGATAAATATTCAGATATAAGTCTAAAGATATAATTTTTTAAATATATGAAAATTTTTTAAAAAATGAGCATACCCAAAACTGTGTCTAATTACACGTATATCCGATACTCAACTTGAATTCAATTGAAATAAAATATTATTTATAAAATTTTTCATACATACAATATCAAAAGGTTAAAAAAAAAATAAACAAACAAAAATTGGTTAGGGCCCATTAGAGCAAGACACCAACTTTCTTAATAACATTATTATTATTATACGGATGATGCTATAGTAGTCGATGAACTTTCTCGGAATGAATTAAATGCAAGCGTTACATAATCAGCAATTTATTTTGATAGGATAGAAATTCTATCAAATTAACTCCATGAATAACAAAATATGCCTTTGATCTGGTGGCATGATTTTTCCGTGGGGTTCCAAAAGTCCCGAATTTAATTCTTGAAGGCCATAGGATTAAAAAAAATCATATTAAATTGTCCGAACAGATTGAATCAAAAATCAAAAATTTAATTAATTTGGTAAAATATATAAATCAGGTATAAATTAAACTATAGAAATCGGTTTCACTAATTAAAATTTTGAAAAAAAAAATCGAGAAAAAATCAGTTTAATATATATTTTTATGTTTATTTTTTTTGTAATCAATGAAATTTGAATATTTAACTTTTGAATTTTATATTAAAGATCATATTATTAAGTCAAATATACATATTTATTAATTATTTATTATATTTAATATTTATTTAATCTTAAAATTATTTTTTTAGTATTCAAAATTTTATTTTATTGAAGGAACCGTTAAATTAAAATCGAAAGTCTAACCTATTTGACTTTCATCCAATTTTTTAACCTTATTTTAGGCATGTATGATTAAAATAATCTAGCAAAAATTTCAACCAAATTCATAAATGTTGTAGATGTCTCCAAGATCCATTTCATTATTTAAGGTCACGCTTTGTAATTTAATTAGTAAAAAATTACTAAAAATTTAAGATAATTGATAAAAGAATCGATTTGATATATATTTTTATTTTTAAAATTGATAAAATTTAAATATCTAACTTTTAAGTTTTATATGAAAGATTATATCATTAAATTAAATATATATTTTATTAATTATTAATTATATTTAATATTAAAATTATTTTTTAAATATTTAAAATTTTATTTAATGAACCGATCAATTAAATTAAAAATTGAAAGTCTAACTTATTTAACTTTTGATCCATTCTTTTAACCTTTGATCCATTCTTTTAACCTTAGTTTAGGCATGTAGAATTAAAATAATCTAGCTACTTTTTCAACTTTTTTTTGCTCTTTTCATGACATCGGATTCTGCCTGCACGCCTAGCGACTATTACTATAAATATGAAAAGGCTAGGTGTCTATGCATCAGCCAACTTCTGAAAGAAAGCAAGAGCTACTCCGTCCGGCAAGCCAATTGAAGTACACATCAAGTCAAGCAATGATCCAATGAAGCAAGGTAAGTTTTTCAACCGAATTCATAAAGGTAATAGCTGTCTCCAATATCCATTTCATTATTAAGGTCACGCTTAAAAATATTGTTGGTGCAATTTTAGGGATTAAAAGTCAAAAGATAAAAAAGTTTTGACTTAAAAGTATAGCTTGAAAATTCGAATAAAAAAATTAAGCAAATAGAATTTTTGTACTTTGAAAGTTAATTTTTTAATAAAATAATTTTGTTATCTTTACAATCTCTAAATTTTTATTATTTTAAATTTATAATTTTTAATATTTTAATTACTAAAGTTGGGGGTGTAAATGGCCCAAGCTAACTCAAGTCGAGTTTTTGAAGTTTAGGTTTGGCTTATGAAAAAAGGAGAATACTCAAGTTTGACTTTTTTATTTATACGAATCAAATTTAAAACTTGAGTTTACTTATTTAAAAATATGGAATTTGAACTCAATTTGTTTAATTTGTTTATAACTTAAATTATTTTCCTTCGCTTTGTCAAAACCTAATTTGATGAAACATCAATTTGTTAAATTTGAATCTATAAAGGTTGTTGTTTTTATTTTTTTCTTTTTCTTTTTCACTGCAAAAGGTGAAAATAACGGTTCATATTTAAAGTTTAAGATTAAAAGTTTATTTAATTTATATTTTAAATATATTATTTTCGTAATATATTTTTATATTATATTTTAAAATTATAAAATCTATTTATACCTTCCTAAAAACGTGGGTTAGCAAAGATATTTTTGAGCATCATTCCTATTTCAAGTTGTTTTTATACAAATTAGCCCAAAAAGAATGTCTTTTAATTATGCATTTTTCTCTAGGTAGCACCCAAAAACTTTAAAATATCTTTACTATATTGTTGCTTTATAGAAGATTTTTGTTGCAACGCTTCTCATTTCTATTAGCACCACAATTTGGAGATTATATTTTGGTGTGAAAAAGAATGAAGAGACAAAATTTTAAGAATTTGGAGATTATATTTATTTATTAATATTTATGTATTATAATTAAATTTAAATAAAAATACTATTCTGGGTCAAGTAGATTCGGAACAAGAAATCATAGGCCCAAGCTCGAGTCGGGTCGTGCAAGTTGCTGGGCCTATGGACAGGTCTAGTTTGGAGTAAAAACTCATTGAAAATTAGAATGAGTAAATAATAATAAATAAATTTACAATTATCTAAAGAGAATTAGAATTTGCTAAATAATAATAACAAACAAGTTATTATTGTTTATACCTAAATTAATAAATAAAGAAACATAAATATATATACACATGAGCTATTCATGAGTTTTTAATGTCCAGCAAATAAAGTTTGAGCAAGGCTCGTTTGTCTAATTAAGCTCAAATTCAAGCTCGACATAGAGATTGCAACAGATTAGATATCTGCATTTTTTTGTAATATTCGAATCCATATAACAACCATAAAATTCGAATCCATTTATTATCTATATTAAATCTACATATAATTATTCAAATCTAAATCTAAATCAAACAACATTATCTATTGATATCTGAATCTGATAAAAAACTGAATTCAAGAAGTAACTAACCTTGGAAACCAAGGTTTGATTCTTTCCGTGAGCATAAAATTTTTGCATTTTGTAATAAATGGATAGTGGATTCGGATATTTGAATATATTATATGTAAAGATAATACAGATTTCAATTATAAATTCTATCCGAATCCATTATCCGTAAAAATAATACGAATTAGGATAATGAATATTCGAGGGCTCATATCTGCATCCACTCTAAATCCATTATAGATAGTAATTATACTATCTGAATCCGCAGAAAGCAAATTGAATAATTGTGAATATCCAAATTCGCACTATCCATAGCCATCCCTAAACTTGAGTTTTGATTTAGTTAAACACAGAAATTTGATCCAACATTTAAAAAGTCGAGCTCGAATAGTTCACGAATAGCTAGAAACATTTATTCCCTTAGTCACAATTTTTTATTATAATATTAAACATTTAAATTTTTTTGAACCATAATTTTTCATCATGCTTTTTCTACCTAAACTTTTTCTAAAAGAAATGCTAAACTATCCCTAAATATATTCCTATCTAGGACATGATTTTAGCATTTAGATCTAAGTTTGCAGCCTTGTAGATATTTTGAAGAACACAAGAAATCAAAGTAATACTTGTAAAAAATATTGTTGTAATTAATGACTGAATGACTACTTTGGTTGAAAGTTTAGTCATCTCATTTTAGAACTTTGTTCTTCATTGTCCCAGAAAAAAAAAAGATTGGAAATGTATGTTTCTTTGGATATACATGTTTATAACAAACTAAAAGCATGCATTGTTGTAATACATTTCGCAAAAGAATATGCATAACATATTAGCATTAGCTGTTTTCATTTAACATGAATCATGAATGTTATTTCCCATAAAAGAGTTACATGAAAATAGGCTCTGCCTAATCCTCACTTCTTAAGCTTGCTCATCAAACTAAATTTGTGTCTCGAATTTGAGTTCCTTCAAATAGAACATATGAAAAGTTGTTGATGAAGTTTGTAACCTTTGATAGTGAGCAAAACCATAAGCCTAATTGCTAGAGATGACATGGGATTATAACTAAAGTTTAGATTATTTTATCTTCTTGTTTTAAAAGTTATGGAATATATAAAGCATGGAACTTGGAAGTATTGACAAATTTGCATATGGGGATCAATGAAACTATTGGGTTCTATCTTTTGTTTGACTGAAAAAAATTGAACTTCCTTATGCCTTGTCAAAACCTTTTTTTTTTTCCTTTTCAATTCTAGTCTAAGTAGAATTTTTTATGATAAAATATAACCGTGACAATTAATCTATCACACTTGTCAAAAGCATCCATTTTTCTTCTAATCTATATTAGAGTTTCTTAAGGTATAATAGTAAAATAAATTCATACCTAAAATTTAGTTTTAGTTTAATTGATTTACACAATCATTTTTAGAAAGCGATATTTAAGTTTAGAATTCAAATCCCAACATTTTTTGGGTGCAAAGGAGACCATAACTTAGGAATAAGTAAAAAGTTACATATGTTAATATTCAAACTCTAGGTTTGCTAGATGTATCCTCTTAAAGATAGCATGAATCGACTAAATTAAGTTTTGAGTTAAAATCCATGTATCTTTGAAAACTTTATTTCATACTTCGAAGAATATATTTTATTTCATATCTTAGAAAATTCATATTCTGAATTGTCTATCTAGCTGTAATATTTAGAAAACTTATTTCATGCTTTGAAGAACATATTTTAAAGCAGTACCAATTCCACACGTTTCATGACCTTGTTACAGTATTCACTTGTATATATATAACTGTTGTAAAATAAATTGTTAACATACCAAAATTTATATAAGTATATAATATCTTAAATACAATTATAATAATATGTAAATATGCATAAACACCACGTGAATACACGGATTACAAGGTGTGCTCTTGAGGATTATTGGCCTAACTACCTTGTTTCAAAGAAAGAAATATGAGTCACAAATGTTGGGTACATACATATTTAGCTTGAACTTGAGTTGAAACGGTTAGATATAGAATAACAAACCTTGCAAATTGAAACAAAGGCATAAATGGAAGGTGACAATTTAATAAATTAAAAAAATTTTGAAAATGAATGTAGCTAATAAAATTTGAAAAACAAAATATTCTTTTGTAGTTAATGAAGATGAATTGATTATGTTGGGATAAGAAATATTGAAGTTAATGAGGATTGTTGACTTTTACTTTTACAAGGTTTTAATAAAATATATGTTAGTGTATGGGGCATCAAAAAAACGAAATAAATTAAGGAAGGCTTTAAGGCTTGTGACAATGCCACTTTTTTTAAAATTTTATTCGCAGTAATTTGGTATGCAAAAGAGTTACCGGCATATAAACCTTAAGAATACAACAAAGCCTAATGATTGACGATATCGATCCACTATGTACTAAGTAGTGTGTAGCAAAACTATCAAAATTTTATATGGAGTTTTTATGTTGTTTTCAACATATGTCTTTAAAAAATGAATGGTCTATTTATAGACAATAAATGTCTCTTGATATAGGTATAACTTATCCAGTAGATGTATATTTAGATGGTCATAACACTTGATAAATAACCAAGTGACACAACTCTTAATAAATAATTAAAAGTCATAACTTTATGATTATTCAAGATATAACTATTCATATTATTTAAAGAAAGTTCCAACAATACCTGATCATTTTCAAAATAAACAAATTTTGATAAGTTTAGAAATCTATTGCATAAATGATGATATCTTATCATTGAACCTTCATTTCGTGAAAACATGTTAAAGTTAATCGAAACTACATGTAGATTATGCTTTGAATAGATATTCCATTTAGTTAATCGAACACATCTCACACAAAGATTTCTATACCTGTCAATGCATAGTATCTACAGACATTATTATGGTCACGTGTCTGTGTTCTCTTTTCATGAGTATTGTTAGAGCCAAGCTTTTGAGCTCCTAAAAACAACTACTTTTCACATTCGCATAGGTAAATCTTATTAAGAGTGTTCCCGTAACCATAACACTGTAACATATCTATGTTATGGGTCTATTAAGAGTGTATTTACTCATCCTTCTCTTATTGTTATGAGTACCTAGTACTTTACCTGAGATGATATATTATATAACATTAAAATGCTAGCAGCCAAATAAAGATGATGTACTTTGTCTCACTGAACTTAAGACTTGACGTTATATCAAGCATTGAGTCAGTTTTCATTGTAGATGACTTAGTATTATGGGCTTCAATTCATCTCCAAATTACTAACATAGCTATGTTAATTTTCATACCACATGGTAAACTTTTATAAGTACTTATATCTTAAAGGCTCATAAGACCAACCCCACCATGTTCGAATATCTATTCTTTTATTAAAGAATGCATTTTAATAATTTTTCACCTATTAAGGATATTTTTTGCACAAATACTAGTTCTTTATCTCATAATATTCATAGTGGTCACTTTATCTATTTCTCATTATGTTTACACATTTGTCCATTTTATTTATTTCTTGATTCTATTATCATCAAATGTGTAAATCAACATCATAGTATTTTTTAACCAAGTATTTTATTATAATAAGACCTGAAATCCCTTGGTAAAATAAAACAATATTGTTGCTATTTTTCTATAGCTTCTTAGTATAGTTAATACATGCCTCTAAACTTATTGTGTATGTATGCTTAAATAACATGACTTTCTGTCAACAAACCATATATATATGTACACAAGGGTATTTCATATCTTATTTTAGAGCATAGTTAATATTGTTGGACCATTACCAGGTTTATCAAGTGACTATTACATATATACAACCTTTGTCATAGACATTATTATTCATTTTATTGCTAATGACCAAAACCTTATCCTTTACCCAAATGGGTCAAATTGCTTTCATCTTGCTATTTTAAACTTTTTTAGACTTACAAGATTTACTACAAAATCTTTGAGTTATGGCTTCCAAAGTAACTATATCTCAAATTTAAATTAGAATCATGAGATGATAGATCATATATGCAAGCAATAATAATCATGTGCACCACCATAAACTAGCACAATATGATTACGATTTCAAATTCATGAGTACCATGTTATATATTCTTAATAGAAGATTTTATTTCCAGAATATTGATTTCATTATAAAAGTTTTTGCTTTCCCATTTTCTACTTTAACTAGAAAAATTAATCATACAAATAGTATATGACTTATACAATTTCTGGTTAAAACCACTTCTAAATAGTCTGGCCTTTGATTTCATAAAACCAACATGAATAAATGTGACAAATAATGAAGGTTAAAAAAAGATTCAAAAATTAATAATTTTATTTAACCCTTTTAACATGGACTATGATACTGTGTAATCAAATATAAAACCCTTTTAGGCTTATGGTTGATTTAAGCCAACCATAATGAAAAACAATATAAGTTCATGCATAAACTTGCTTTTAATATTCTAATTCAAAAGCAATGACAACTTCCTTGCATATATAACAATCGGGTTTTATGAGTAGGATGACCAGTTTCAAGTTGTTTGTTTATCTTGTAAACAACCATGATATGTCAATTAAACAATGGTTATCTTTTTCAAAACCCAATTTATTTTCGTGCTAGATAACAATAGTAAAGTCTCTTAACCATAGAGAGATTCATATCTCACTTTTAATGTGATTAGGTCTATAACCTTGCCCTTTAATTTTCAATTCATTAAACCAAATTAATGAGCTGATTTCAATTAGTGCAGGAAAAACATGGCATTATAACCGATATTATAGGCATAAAAGCTTAAAAAGTGAATAAGCATAGAATTAATAATATATAAATACTATAAATCTGCAACTAACAGAATGTATAAACCAATAATCATTAAAAGGATATTGAAATTATCCATTTCTAGGCCATCTTTACAAGGTCACCATTTTACTTAACTAATTTTATAAGCCAATATTTCAATTCCTTAAAAATATTACTTTTAGCCTAATTAAAAAATATTTCAATAATTATCATCATATGGCTTCGGTAAAATATTTAATGAAGAATGTTGCAATGTGCCCTTACTCGATCGGTTGAATGGATGCGCATGACTTAAAAATTTTAGTAGGAATATCCCTTCCTTTGGGATTCGAATTAGGTGTGATGATGCAAGAAAAGATGCCTCTCGTAGTTGGAGTGGGGGAGATTGTTGAACGCATTGCTCTTCCAGTTAGTCTTGGATGGCCATTGTGAAGTGGCCTAAAACTTGGAGTCGCCATCAATCATTTTATGCTATCATGACTGGACACTTGTTAAAACTAGTGTTTTTGAGTAACAAAATTCAAATACTAATCTTATAGACTGCATATACCAGAGTTCATTTAAAAGGATCTGGGAGTCATTTATGCGTGGGAAAAGATTCACACCCTGTAACACTCTAAATCGATACCATCTAGCCATAAATTATCTCAACTTTGATTTTTTCTTAAGTCTTATATATTGTCATTATTTGTGTGTAGTCCTCTTATTTTATGCAATTTGAAAATATTAAATCTGAGTTTTATAATAAATTCAAACTTCTTTATGTAACCTGGGAAGATGGAAAAACATAGTGATTAAAACAATTTCTTAATTTTTAATTAGAAAAGGATATTCCATGTTGAGAACTAGAGGGATATTGACATAGAACATTGACCTGGATTTTCGAAAATTTGATTTTTAAAACATGGATTCAAAATTATCATTAAGAAAAGAAATGTGTTAAAGCAAAGAGAAATATTGTAAATAACGTATAAAAATAAAACACATAAAGCAAAAAAAGGAGGGATAGCCTGCACGTATCTCGTGATTGTCCTTTGTTATTGAGAAATTAACCAAAATAACAATTATGAGACGTGTTTGAACTCGTTGGTTGCATAAAGCGTGAAAATTGAAGTTTAGTTTGAAAATTCAAGAGAGAGTAAAATATGGATTTTGAGTGAAATTTTGAAAAGTGAGGTTGAA
>JBBYHL010448146.1:0-55603 GCA_038381835.1 Adansonia madagascariensis | reverse complement strand
GTTCATCCTAAGTATGTTCATGCATCTATCTATCATCTCCATGCATTCCTTTTTTGTGCATACATGTTCTCCATGTTTTGTATCATGTTTGTGGCACTTTGTTTGTGTTGAGATGTTTGTTTGAATGCTAGAAAACCCGATTTCAAAAAGTACCCCCCAAGTTAGGCACATGCTATCTCCCATACATGGAGAATAACATGGGCTTAAGATTTTTATGAAGATAGTTTTCCAACCTTGGGGGCAAGGCAAGCATTCAGTTCTGGATTCATGGAAGAATGAGTATAAGAATGCTAGTTTTCAAAAATGAAATGAAATCTTTTAGTTGAATCCTTGGTCCTTTGCTAAATACCTTCATGATGGCATGGTCAACGGGTTGTTCCATCATCCCAAACTACTCCGAGACTGTGGAATGAACTCGTGATGCCCATGTCAACCCCTCATCTTGGTTACGGATGTTCGAACGTCCATGGCCCGAGCTCAACCTAATGAAAAACCAAAAATACCGAACACCTCCCTTGTTTTGTTCTGGCAGCACCTTGGTCTGGTTTTGAAAAATTATTTAAAAATTAAAAATGATTTATTCCGAATGTATTGGTATTTTTCCCTTGAAGGGTTTCGAATTATCTTTCCAACGATATCTCATTTACCTTTAGATCATCTCGGATGAAATAGTCATGATTTTTTGAATCTTCGCTGTCCGAAACCCCTGGATCCAGCGAGCAATTTACTATTCTGGCTGTTTCGGCCCAACAAACAACATTTTGAATCCCTTGAATATTTTTCCCATAAAGTTCATGAAATTCCTTTTCTAAAAAGGTATTATTCGCATTTTAACAATTTCAGATGAATCCGAAATGATTTTTCAAAGTTCATCATACCTTTATCCTGTACATGCTACCAGTGTCGAGACAAGCTGAAGTTCAAAAATTAATTGCGCCTAGAAAGTGATTTTCTAGAATTTTTGAAATATTTTTTCATTAATCCTCACCAAGTTACCTTTCCAATGGTACCTCGTTTACCCTTGGGGACCTCCGGATAAGCTCAAAATAAATGCAGAAAGAGAAATGATGCAATGCTGTCCTCTGTTTCTAGCCCAATTTTTGAAACACTCCTATTGACACGTTCGAATGCCTCATGATCTACTTGGCTTCATTCCCATGGCCTAAGCCCTTTAGACTCGGACCAAGGCTAAACAAAAGAGGAACATTTTAGCCAAAACTTCGGCTCTTGATTTTTAAAGATTCTTTTTTTTTTTCAAATGTATGACCTATTCCTTTTAACGTTGAAGATTTTAATTTTCGGGGATACTCCAACCCCACTATTACGAGGGGATACTCCAACCCCACTTTTAACTTAAATCCAATATCAAACCTCTATTTTCGGGGATACTCTAACCCCACTATTTTGAAGGGATACTCTAACCCTACTTTTAACTCAAATCCAATATCAAACCTCTATTTTTGAGGATACTCCAACTCCACTACTCCGAAGGGATACTCCAACCCCGCTTTTACCTCAATGTGACATCAAATTTTCACCATTGGGGATACTCCAACCCCACTACTCCAAGGGGATACTCTAACCCCACTTTTACCTTAATATGAAATAAAATTTTCACTTTTGGGGATACTCCAATGCCACTCTTCTGAGGGGATACTCTAACCTTATTCTCCATATTCCTTCTAAATTTCAAACTTTTTCCAAGACATCCCCGAGTCATCGAAATCTTTTTTTCTCCTCAAATTTCCACTGTATCCGACTAAGTCTCAATGTTGTCGTCCTGGGTATTCATCAATAATCGAAGACAACTACGAGATACATTTCGATCATCCCTCTTTTTGATGTATTTTTATATTTATTTTTATGGATTTATTTATTGTTTTCTTTCCTATCTTACTAATACATTTCCTCTTATAGGGACCTCGAGCATTCATGCTTTAAAAATTATTTTCAAAATCACAAAATGATAGCTCATGTCGGTATCTCTCTAGTGCCAGGCATGAAATATTTGTTTTTTTCAAAACCCATCCGGAGATCATTTTCATAAAAAAACCCCTATGTTTCTCACCTCTCCGAGGCGCATAGGTGATAAAATTTTCATTAAAACCCAAACTCGTATCTTTACAAAATTTCATACATTAGAGGACTTATATTTAAATAATGATAAAAATAGAACCGAGGAAATCATGATTCAAGTAAGATGTAGTTAGATGGTACTGATTTTCAGACATCGTATGGGTGCTAATCCTTTCCCACACTAACCAACTCCTGAACCCAAAAGAATGAATCTCTAGTATTATTTTCAGTAGGCATCCGATCATGCCTAACTTAAAATGATCGATGGTGACTCTAAGTCTATGGCCACTTCATGGTGGCCATCCAAGACTAGTCGGATGAGCGATTCATCCGATGGTCCTTTGCTCCTTCATGTCAAACATCAAAATATTTTTTAAGTCGAGCATGCTTTGGCCCTTCAGATCATCCGATGTTCATAAAGGCTGGGCACATGGAACGTCGACAGCTTGGCAACTCCGCTGAAGACAAACTTAGATAGTTAGGCCTATGACTAATTATGTTTTGCTTGGTCCTTGGTTCTTCGATTTCCATAATTATTTAGATATAATTCCTTCTCTTTTTTGCCTTCTAATCTTTTACTCTTTATGCTTTTATTTTGTGATTTAGTTTTAGGGATCGTCTTCTTTTTGAGTGAATGTTGATCTAAATAAGTATGGTAGTATGGAGTAAAATAAAAAAGGTTTGATATTTTTCCTAACACACACCGTACACTTTCATTTTACACTAGATTCCCACCAAACACCATGGTGAGGCTAGGATTCTAATTATTAGGAGGAAGTAAGCCATCTGCCTTCATGAGTAACACTTCGCATAGGCATGGCAAGACCTTCCAGGATGTAAATTACCTATGTCTCTCATGAGTAACCCTCCGCATTTGCATAAGGAAATACATCCACCGGGACGAACCCATTCCAGCAAACCCGCGATGGGCTTAGGATCGAGGTGCCTCAACTGTCTTTACTGGATGGAGAAGCGATTTAGATACCTATTTAGGCATCTACTTGAACTTATATAGTGAGCCCTATGAGCCAAACGATGTCAAACCATACCAGAATGCTAATAGAATAACTTAGAGAATAGGGTCACTCAGGAAAGCACTTCTTACCTTTACTCCTGTATACCATATTATACAAGCGATGAAAGGTGAGCATCATCCCTCACATTTTTTATGTTACTTTTATGATTATTTCTTTAGGGTATGCGATAATGTTCTATGGCTCACCTTTCCTTAGCAAGTGGGTGATAACGAGTGAATGTTTACACCTACGATGCTAGAAGTTCATAATTTGACCAAAATAAGTCACCATGCTGATGACTTAACATAGATATTGATGAATGAACGTCATTATTTGTTTGGTCAGGCCTATCCTTACATGGTATTGCACCACCACGTGTAAAGGCAATCTTAGCTAGATATGCTATGATGCTGTCTGATTGTTATGCTTGCCCCTATGCATTATACCGTCTATTCTTGGGGCAAACTTTTATGTGGCATTTTCATTTTGTTGCTTTCATTTCTTTGTGTGCTTATTTCTTTGTACAGTTGCTAACTTATCATCTTTTTTTGTTCTCTTTTGCATGCATCCATCATTTCATTATTATCATTGCCATGGGACAATTGGCCAATGGTGCAGTGTTCACCAAGGGGTGTCTGTCATAGAGCAACAGTCCATCTCAGAGTTGAAATCTTTCGAAAAAGTTCGAGCCTAGTCCTAGCGACGATAGTGTGAAGATGGGGACATCCTAAAACTTGGGTATATCTCAATATTGCATGAAAAGATCAAAATAGGGTATCATCAGAACAACTGGCAAGATTTGAAATATATATGGACCAGTTAGGATAATACCAAGAAGGAATCATTCACGAAGAGATACGAGGACATTGCCCTTTTACTTTAGGTCCATTTGGATGTTAATCTGCTGTAGGCTGCCTCCTAATTTTTAGAACCCCGCATATTGATGCTTTACCTTCAACCATAAAGATTTAACCCCCACAGTAGAGGAATATACTTCACTGTTTAACATCGAGAGGGCCAAAACCGATAGAATATATTGCAAGGCATTCACTTTTAAGAAAAGGTTGGCCCAGATTCTTAGTGCACCCAAGACGTGGATTAAAGGTCACATCAAGAAGAAGGGAAATGGCAAGTGCATTTCATGGGATAATTTGAAAGAGGCAATGGCAAATATCGTCGACGTTCAGAAAATACAAGATATATTTGCTTTGGTGATATATGGCCTAGTCATTTTCCCAAAGATGCTAGGTTATGTCAAAACAGCGATGGCAGATCTTATTTTTCGACTATGTTGCAACGTTAACCCGACACCTACTATCATCGCTGAAACTGTTTGAGCCCTTAATTTTTGCAAGAAAATTGAGACAGAATGTTTCATTGGTTTTGCACCTATGCTTCACCTGTGGCTTGTTAGCCACCTTTGCCTAGAAGAAAAGAAGAGGCCGTATAATTTCTTCCCTGACTTCAGTCCTATCTCCAAAGTCCTCGAGAAAGAATGGCTTCACAAAAAGTTCGAGGAACAATAGATCTAGAAACTCTAGAATCTTAATGGGGATGAAGTAGCATGAAACGCTGCTTGGTTCTCGCCACAAACCATCATGTACAGATGTGGGGATTACAATTGTGTGCCACTCATTGGATTATGGGGAAGTACCAGTTATGCACCTATTCTGGTCCTTTGACAATTTTTGTGTCAGCAATTTATCCCCTTTGTTTAAGACCTAAAGGCATGCAACCTTGAATATGGTAAGCCGGATTATAAGTTAAAAATTCAGTTAGCCTTCCATGCTTGGAGACAAACTCATTGCATAGAAAGATACTGGAAAGGAAGTAGTATGACCCTGGGGTATAATGAATAGAAGATACGTCGCACCAATGATGCCTTGCCTCCATCCACCATTGTATCTGTAGATGAAGAATTCCCTTTTAAAATTGAATTGCTTAGACGAGAATTTGAACAAGAAAAGATAACTCTTACTAAGGAAATTACCCATCTAAGGGAGGAAGGGAGTCAATTTAAGATGGACCTTTATCTACGTGAAGGTGAGGTAAAATGAGCTGATAAGGAGAAGAATCGTCTTAAAGAAGATCTTGAGAGTCTAAGGAAAGACTATGTGGCCATCAGTAAGGCAAACAAATCATGATGCCAAGGCAAGTCTTCAATCACATGGAGAATAGAAATTGCCACCCTTGAAAAAGAACTACATTAGTGGAAAAAAATGGCTAAAGATAGTAAAGAAAAGCTTGTTAGAGCTCGAACCTTTGCATCGGCTTATCAAAAGAGAAATGTATAGTTAGAAGCTCGAGTTCGAGATTTAAGAGCAAATCAGGTTGAGAATGAGACATTAACAGTCAGGGTTTAAAGCATAGAGCAGTCCTTACAAGCTCGCCAAAACCAGGCGGATGAATTAGTATGGGCCTCAAAATAGCGAGAGCAAGAATGGCAACAAATAGTCGATCAGGCACGCCAAAATCATCGTTGCTATCTCCCTGAACAAATTAAGGCAGCTCAGTTGGAGGCTGAATATATGATAGACGTGGCTCGATCTCTAGCATGTAGCATTTTACCCACTGAAGCTTGCGAACAAGAACTGTTATATTTCTTAGAACATGTGATTAGACAATGTAATCATGCCAGGCATTTTCGAATGTAATCATATGTATTCAAGACTTTGATTGCTTCAATGAAAGACGTTATTGATGGAACTATTTCCTAATCCAATTATCCCTCTTGCATTTGCATCAATAACAATTATTCTTTTTCTGCTTCACATTAATGACATAATTCTTTTTCTACTTCATGAATTCATATCCATCTTCATGTCATCTTATGACATATTCTTAAGGTCTAATTCGTCAGCAATCTAAAGTTTTGGTGTCCTGAAACATGAAATCTTCAGCTTGCCATTGCTACAACACTCATACTCATCGTAAAGCCATGGAGAACGATCATCAGTCCCGCATTGAGCGACTAGAACTTATGTATAGAGAATCTCAAGAACAATCAGCTTGTAGGAATAAAGAACTTCAATCTCAAATAGCAGAATTGACAAAACTGTTGTCCGAAGCTTTAAAGGATAAAGGGTAAGGGAGCACTATCGATACTTGCAAGGGACTGACCAACCCCAAGAGTAATCTGCATGTGGTACCGAGGCTACTAATGCGCATGAGGTAGCTTTGCATGAACAGCATCCCTCAGCAGCAAGAATTTCGTCAACTCAACCATTCATTTATCTCAATCCTGTAACAACACCATATTTGGTTCAAGGCTCTTCGTTTGCTATACCTATAGTACCAGATCTTAATAAACAAGCAAAACAAGAAAGGGTAAAAAGGTCTTTGAAAAATGATGAAGACTTAAAAAAAACCAATCTCTAGAGAAACATCTTCGAGCTATTGAAGGAAGTGATAAATTTGGAATTGTAAATGTGAAGGCTCTAGGACTGGTCTCTAATCTCATCATTCCACACAAATTGAAGGTGCCAGAGTTTGAAAAATATAATGGGACCATAGATCCCACTGCCTACCTTCAGATGTATTGTTATAAGATGATCGGGTACGAGGAAAATTAAAAATTGCTAATCCACTGCTTTCAGGACAATTTAGCTAGGGCAGCTCTCCGATGGTACATAGGCCTAGACCCTATAAGAATTCAAACATGGACAGATCTGGCTCATGCATTCCTTAACCAATATAAGCACATATCTGACTGGGCCCCAGATCGCCTATCCCTCATGAACATGGAGAGAAGAAAACCTTTGAGAGTTTTAGGTAATATGCCCAAAGATGGAGGGAGGAGGCAGTTCAAGTTCAGCCTCCATTAACTGAAAGGGAAATGATAGTTATGTTCGTTGGCATTTTGAAAGCTCCTAACTATTAGAAGTTGATGGGAAATGCTACGAAGAATTTTGCTAATATGGTCATATCAGGGGAGATGATTGATGATGCCATAAAAAATGGGAAAATATCTATGGAAGAATCATTTGGGTCAATTAAGAAACCAACAAGTAAAGGAAAAGAAAAAGAAGTAAGCGCTGTCAATCATAGCACCGCAAAGTTCCTTTAAAATCCAAGCTCAACTCAAAGGGTATATGCCTCAAGTATGTTGTATCCGGGTATTAGCCCCTACCAAATGACACAAGTAGTTCACTCTACTAGGATTGCTCCAACAATCACCCTCACATCGAATCCTGTTCAAAACACTCCTCCAAGCATGCAACCTCGTAGCACGAACAATGCTAGAGCCCCAAGTAATGATCAAGCACCTCGAGAAAGGAAACATTTTGACCTTTTACCATACTCATATATACAGATCTACAATAGCCTATTAGTAGGCCGATTGGTTGCCCCAGTGTTCATAGACCCAAAATCTCCACTATACCCCAACTGGTATGATGGGAATGCTTATTGTAAATACCATGCTAGAGCACAGGGACACTCAATTGAGAACTGCACCTTATTCAAGAAAAAAATCTAGGGCTTGCTAAAAAAAGGCGTAATCAAAATAGAGCAAGGGCTTGGACCAAATGTTAGGGCCAACCTCTTCCCTAATCATGTTGAATCGAGGGTAAATGCCATGATTGATTTGGAAAGGCTGTTGGATCAAAAGAGATGTTAGAAAGATCAAGATGCAAATGAGTAGAGTATGGCAAACATTTAGGGGGTTAGTATAGTGAACCCAAGAAAGGAATTCACGGAGTTCTCTTACTACTACTGTGCTCAAGAGCACGATTTATAGCAATGTTCATCATTCTTGAAGATGGTTCAAGGAATGATGGACCAATCGGAGATAAAATTCTATGAGGAATGTCAGGAACTGACTTATCCATCCATTAACATCATCGAAGAAGAGGAAGCAAATAATGATGGCATCCTGATTTGCCTTTCTCTTATGAGTATAGAAAGGCAGCCAAATGAAAGCTTTAGGTATTACGCCTCTAGGTGGATGGAAAAAGCCGCCCAAATTCAACCACTATTGATAGAGAAGGAAATGATTGTCAGGTTCATCGGCACACTACATTCACCGTACTGTGAAAAAGTGGTGAAAAAACCCTTAAAAGCTTTACAGATGTAGTTATACTTTATGGGATGATAGATGAGGCTTTGAAAAGAGAATCAAGTAAGGGCAAGAGGAAAGAAAAAGTTGAAACAACATGATAGTCGAGGTTCGACCAAGGAGCCAATTCATCTCAAACCCGTGTAGACGTAAACCTAGAAAGGTTCATTGCTAAGCAAAATTACGAGATCGTGAAAAATATGGAAGAGCTCAGAATGCCAATGAGCATAGTTTGGCAGATTCTGGTAAAGGCCAAGTTAGTTAATGGGATTGAAAAGAAAAAGAAAGAAGTCGACAACTTTTGTGATTTCCATACAGTACATGGTCATACTCTTTAGATGTGCAAACGTTTTGTGCCATGGTCCAAAGAATGATGAAGAAAGGCAACATCAAATTTTATGATAAGAAGCAGACTTTAACTAATCAACCCGTAGATGCACTTCTATCTGTTAATGCCATAAAAGGGGATGGGGACAATGTCTCTTATGGCATCGGGAGACCATTGATCTTGTATGATAATCGACCACGTCTTCAAGCCTCTCCTACCTCATCTGCACTAAGGATGGTCATTCAATTACCATCTCTGTTCCCCTACGAAGACAACAAGGCTATTCCCTAGAATTATGAGAGTAAAGCCTTAATTATTAGGGAATCTAGTCAACTAGCCTCAAATATTGATCTTTCAATGGTGAGCCACTTGACTCGAGTGGTAGGTGTCATACGCCACCAACCTTAAGAGATGAAGCTTAATAAGAAGATACTAGTCAGAATCTTCGAACACTTAAGTCTGTAACTAAAGGGTCAGATTTAAAAGTCACCAAGGAATTGATCAGTGAGAAAGAAGCAATGGAGTTTCTTAAGTTCATCAAACACAATAAATACAGTATCGTGGATTAGCTAAATAAGCAACCTGTCAAAATATCCATACTGTCATTTTTATTAAACTCTGAAGCTCATAGAAATGCACTTTTAAAAGTTTTAAACGAGCTCTATGTCTCTCTTGATATCTCTATAGGCTAGCTAGATCATCTAATGAACAATATCATGGCTGACAATTACGTATCCTTTAGTGATGATGATATTCCACAAGGAGGAAGAGGAAATCATAAAGTCCTTCACATCACCACATATTGCAAAGGGAGCATATTGCTCAACGTGCTTATCGATAATGGGTCAGCTTTGAATGTAATGCCTATGTGATGCCTAAATAAGCTCCCTATTGATGCATCTCACATTCAAAACAGTCACACAGTCGTGTGGGCATTTGATGAAACCTGTAAAAGCATTGTGGGGAACATCACTATCCCACTCCAAATAGGCCTATGTACTTATGAGGTTAACTTTCATGTGATGGACATTACTCCATCAGATAATTACCTTTTGGAAAGACCGTGGATCCATTCTACGAGAGCAGTTCCATCATCCTTGCACCAAAAATTGAAGTATATAAATGGAAACAAAGTTGTCAGTATTGGTGGAGAAGAAGATATTATTGCTGCTACCTTGACTGATACCTTATATGTTAAACCTAATAAGGGTATTCCAGAACCCTCTTTTAAATCATTTGAGTTCATCAATTCCACCTATGTTAAGGAAGGGTTGCCCACGATTAAGCCTTATCTGTCAGGAAGCATGCAAATGGGCTTAAAACTAATAGTTAACAAATGTGCTCGAGCCAGAAAAGGGCTTGGAAGATACCTCCGAGGAATTGCTAAAGCTCTAAAGGTGACCCATCAGACTAATAAGAGAGGATTGGGGTTCAAGCCCAATGTATAGCGAAAAAAGAAGCATGCCCAGAGGAATCAAGAGAAAAGAAGAGCATGTTTGTTAGGACAAGACGTAGGGCATGAACCTATGGCATTTTTACCATTGCATAAGAACTTTCACTTAGGCGGACATGTTAACACTAGCTCGACAAATGTCATGCTTGTGTTAGGGAAGACTTTTGAGGATTTCTCTATCAATGCAATTGAAGAGCCATTAGCAATGGGTAAAGAGACTGACTTATGCCCTAGAGTTTATTCTAAGTGTCTGGACTGAGACAAAAATCCCTGTATTGTTCAAAACTCTTTCAAAGTTATGCCATGAACGAAACCTATATGCTTTTGCCCAAGAGCATTGTGGGATCCTTTGTATGGGCACTTTTTATTAAGTATTATCAATGAAAATGATGCAGCATTATGCATTTCATTCATTGTGTCCATTTTCACCTCCTTCTACATATCTTTTTTGCCTATATTCTTTTCATATTTTCAAGTATTTAGATAAAGATGACATGAATGTCATATTAAGACTCAGGAAATTGACTTTGAGCAAGTAATCTATGCTGGTGGGGTTAAGTATGAAAAAGATTCTGAAGAGGACCCTGTACCCCCAGATCTGCTCAGACTAATTGTATAAGAAGAAAAACATATTTTTCCTCATAAAAAACCCACTAAAACCATAAATCTTAGGATAGAAAAAGACTGAAAGGAAACCTCTATAAAACCATCAACCTAAAACCAACTGATAAGCCTTTTCTAAGGGTTCTGAAACATGTTTGCCTAGTCTTACTAGGATATTCCTAGATTGAATGCTGACATCGTAGTCCATAAACTTTCTTTCAAACCTGAGTATAAACCTGTACAGCAAAAGCTTATGAGGATGAAACCCAAGATGCTGCTAAAGATTAAAGAAAAAATTAAGAAAAAATTTGAAGCAGGATTTCTCAAAGTTGCCAAATACCTTAAGTGGGTGGCCAATATAGTCTTAATCCCTAAGAAGGATGGTAAGGTGTGAATGTGTGTGGATTATAAGGACTTGAACCAAGGTAGTCCAAAAGACAACTTTTCTTTGCCTCATATCGATACCTTAGTGGATAACATCACCAAAAATGCACTTTATTCTTTCATGGATGGATTTTCGGGATACAACCAAATCAAATGGCAATAGAAGACATGGAAAAAGCCATTTTGGTGACCATGTGGGGAACTTTTTGCTATAAAGTGATGCCTTTTGGGCTCAAAAAAACTGGGGCAACTTATCAAAGGGCAATGGTGACATTATTTTAGGACCTTATGCAAAAAGAGATTAAAGTTTATGTGGATGCATGATCGCCAAGTCACTTAGAGAGAATTGTAACTAACTTACAAATGCTCTTTAACGCCTTTGCAAATATCAGCTCAAGTTAAACCTTACCAAATACACATTTGGTGTCATATTTGGCAAGTTATTAGGCTTCATTGTGAGTGAAAAAGGAATAGAAGTGGACCCCAACAAGGTTAGGGCCATTCATAGCCTTCCACCGCCTCAAACCCTAATAGAGGTAAAAAGTTTTTTGGAAAGATTAAACAATATAGCCCGATATATATCTCAATTGACTGATAAATGTGACTCGATCTTTCGGTTACTTCATAAACAAAATCTCAAAGAATGGAATAGAGAATGTCAAGAAGCATTTGATAAAGTAAAGCAATACCTTTCAAGCCCTCCAATGCTTGTATCCCAAATCCCAGGTAGACCTCTAATTTTATATCTATAATTTTTTGATAGTTCGATGGGCTGTGTATTAGGATAGCATGATGATTCAAGAAAAAAAGAACAAGCTATCTACTATTTAAGTAAGAAGTTCATAGAATGTAAAAATAAGTACTCGATAGTAGAAAAGCTATGTTATGTTCTAGTCTAGACAACTAGGAGGTTAAGACAATATATGTTATACCACACCATGTGGTTGATCGTCAAACTGGATCCCGTTAAATACTTGTGTGAAGCCCTTGCATTGTCAAGGAGATTGGCTAGGTGGCAAGTTCTACTTTCTGAATACAATATTGTATATGTGAACCAAAAGGCCATCAAGGGTAGTGCAATCGCAGATTTCTTGGCTAGTCGAGCAATGGTTGATTATCAACCTTTGGACTTCCAATTCCCTGATGAAGACCTAATTTGCATATCTAAAGTAGGAGATGTAACCAATAGTGATTCACCTTGGAAAATGTTTTTTGATGGTGCTTTAAATGTATTGGGGCATAGAATTAGGGTAATTTAAATCTCACCTGAGGGAAGCCATTATCTTTTCACTGCAAGATTGAGCTTCGACTGCACTAACAATATAGCTGAATATGAGGCTTGCATCATGGGACTCCAAGCCGCCATCGAAAGGGGAATGGCAGACACGTGACGCCAAACTAATTCATTATAAAAGTTTAATCTCAGAACTGAGAAAAGAATTTGATGATGTTAGCTTCTGATATTTGCCCTGAGAAGAAAATCAAATTGCTAATGCCTTAGCCACCTTATCATCCATGTTTAAGGTTAATCGGGAGTTGAATATTGCCTCTGTTCAGATGAGCATTCATTCAACATCGGCATATTGCCAGAATATTAAAGAAGAAAAAGATGGTTTGCCCTGGTATTATAACATCCTCTAGTATATCAAAAATCAGCAATACCTAGATCATGCCACCAAAAATGATAAAAAAACCATACTAAGAATGGCTGCAAACTTCATTTTCGATGGTGAAGTGCTATACAAGAAGAGTTAGGACCAGTTATTACTCCAATGTATGGACACTTCATAAGTTAAAAGAATCCTCGAGAAGGTTTATAAAGGGATCTGTGGTATGCATGCTAACTGACACCGAATGGTGAAATAAGTCATGCGATCAGGCTACTACTGGTTGACTCTAGAAAGGGATTGCATCAGCTATGCCCATAAATGCTACAAATGCCAAATCTATGCGGACAAGATTCATGTCCCTCTGGTACCATTGCACGTTATGATAGCCCCATGGCCATTTTCTATGTGGGGCATAGACATGATTAGACCAATCACCCCTAAGGCCTTCAATGGACATCGTTTCATCCTAGTTGCTATCGACTATTTCACTAAGTGGGTAGAAATAGCTTTTTATGCTAATGTCACTAGAGCTATTGTGTGTAAATTTTTAAAACGAGACATCATTTATCAGTATGGCCTCCCCGAGCAAATCATTACGGATAATGCATGTAATTTGAAAAATAAAATAATGCAAGCAATCTGCTCTCAGTTCAAAATTCAGCACCAAAATTTCATCCCATATCGTCCAAAAATGAATGGGGCAATGGAAGCAACCAACAAGAATATCAAGAAGATAATTGAAAAGATGGTCGAGATGTACAAGGTTGGCATGAAAAGTTGTCCTTTGCATTACATGCTTACCACATAGTAGTACAAACTTCTACGAGTGCTACATCGTTTTCTTTAGTCATGGCATGGAAGCTGTTCCACCCATCGAGATAAAAATCCCATCACTCAAAGTTTTAATGGAGTCACAACTTGAGGAGGCCGAATGGGTTAAAGATCGATTTGAGCAACTTAATCTTATCAAAGAGAAGAGAATCAAAGCCATCTATCATGGGCAGATGTATCAAAAGTGCATGATGAGAGCCTATGACAAAAAGGTCTGTCCTCATCAATTTTGAGAAAGTGACTTGGTGCTTAAGCAAATTCTCCTAATCCATAAAGATGTTCATGAAAAATGGACCCCAAATTGGGAAGGACCATATGTGGTAAAGCGTGTATTCTCTGGAGGAGCTTCAATTTTAATCGAAATGGATAGCAATGACTTGCCCAATCTTGTGAACTCTGATTTCGTAAAAAAAATACTATGCCTGAAAGGACTTTAGGGTGAAAACCTGAAAAGGCATTCTATTAGCCCTTCACCCAATATTCTCTGAAAAAAATAACAAAAAAAACAAACATAGAAAACAAAACCAACTTAAGTCGAAAACTTGATACGGCGGCTTAAGTAACCAAACCGATTCAAACCAAGTTAAGCCCAAAACCATCATCAGCCAAAAACCAAACTTCTCTATATTCATAAGTCTGACCAAGACACTAAATCATAACTTACCTATCTGTTCTATGCTGACTAAACTTTATCCACACCTACACTTGGGAAATGAAAAATAACCAACTTTGAGGCCTTTATCCCACCATGGGGCAATCTGAGGAATCTTCTTATGATTTGGCCAACACCACAAGGATCATTTGCTCAAGAGAAAGTCTCCAAAAGTACTCAGTGGAAAATTCATGTCATCGACATTGAAGCCAATCATCCAGGAAGACTTCTTTTGACTCTTTTGTATTTCAAAATTTTTTAATCGAATAAGAATACAATTGTTTGATTTCTCATAAAACCCTTTTGTAACCCTGCATTCCATGTTGCATCGTGTTTATCATTTAATTGATAATGCTTGATAAATGAACAAAATTGATAACAGGATTTCATAACAGTGCTTGGAAAGATTAAACTTTACGAGAATTTTTGTTAGGTCTAAAGACCAAAAATAAACTTTAAGGCCATGGTTGGTCCCACCTTCTTGGATTTTGTATCCTGAGAAGTGTTCAAACTCTACCCCTAGAAAAGCCTATTATGAAGAAAAATGGCTAAAATCCTGCTCTGATTGGCACCCAAACAACTAGGGTTAACACATTTGAACAGTCAAATAGGCTCTTTAGAATTAGATTAGTAAAAAAGCACCACTCATGCTTGCTAATGAAGTATTTATAGCTAGCACCTTCCAACATAAATCATTCAATTTCATAATCTCTTATTATCATCATTGGTGATCAGGATAAGAAGCCATCTTATCAGATGTGAGAAGGATGCAAAATTGACTGATTATGCCTTTGGAAACACCACTTTCGCATCATGTCAACATGCATATGCATTCTCATGCATTCTACAAGATTTAACATCTTTTATGTACCAATCCTCGTATAAAGGATAAATCAGTAAAGAGCACAAGGTGCGACTTTCTATTTTTAAAAACCTTAAAAAAATCTTAAGTACCTTTGACATCACAAGTTTATTGAAAACCGTCCAAGTATCTGATCTCAACACCAAGACATTTTCTTTCTTTGTCCTCAAAGAGCAGGATGTTTTCTTTTCTTGTCCTCAAAGAGCAAGACCTTTTCTTTCTTTGTCCTCAAAGAGTAGGATGTTTTCTTTTCCTGTCCTCAAAGAGCAAGACCTTTTCTTTATTTGTCCTCAAAGAGCATGATATTTTCTTTTCTTATCCTCAAAGAGCAGGACATTTTCTTTTCTTGTCCTTGAAAAGTAGGACCTTTTCTTTCTTATCCTCAAAGAGCAGGACCTTTTCTTTTTTTGTCCTTAAAGAGCAGGACATTTTTTTTTCTTCTTTTTAAAGAGCAAAACCTTTTCTTTCTTTATCCTCAGAGAGTAGGGCATTTTTTTTCATTTTAGTCCTCAAAGAGTAGGATGCTTTTTCTTTTTCTTTTAAGCCCACACAAGTTGGTGGCACCCTTTTCATTTTAGACTTCAAAGAGTAGGATGCCTTTTCTTTTTCTTTTAAGCCTACACAAGTTGGTGGCATTCCTTTTTAGTCCTCAAACAACGGGATGCCTTTTCTTTTTCTTTTTAAGCCTACACAAGCTGGTGGCACCCTTTTCTCTTTTTTTTTTCAAGCCCACATAAGCTGGTGGCATCCCTTTCATTTTATTCCTCAAAGAGCAGGATGCTGGCACCTTTTATTTTAGTTATAAAAAAGTGGGACACTTTTTTTCTTTTTAAGCCCACACAAGTTGGTGGCACCCCTTTTTCATTTTTTTTCAAGCCCACACAAGCTGGTGGCACCCTTTTCATTTTAGTCCTTAAAGAGCAGGACGTCTTTTCTTTTTCTTTCAAGTCCATACAAGCTGGTGGCACCCCTTTCATTTTAATCCTTAAAGAGCAAGATGCCTTGTCTTTTTCTTTTAAGCCCATACAAGCTGGTGGCACCTTTTTCATTTTAGTCCTCAAAGAGCAGGATGTCTTTTTTTTTTCTTTTAAGCCTACACAAGCTAGTGGCACCCCCTTTATTTTAGTCCTCAAAGAGCAGGACACCTTTTTTATTGCTTTTAAGCCCACACGACTGGTGGCACTTCTTTTCTTTTAGTCCTCAAAGAGCAGGACACCTTTTCTTTCCCACTCAAAAAATAGCCTAATGCACTCCTTAAACAAAAATGGTGTCTATTTATCTTTGTCTTGTTTTTAATACTTAGCAATAGTCAAAGAGGGGTAGTTGTAGACATCTTATTTTGTCCGGACTAGTTTTTGGTATCTTAGGAGTTAGGTCAAAAGTGACAAAATCAAAAAAATAGAAACAAAGCTAGGGGACGATCGCCATATGACACGTCACCCGGTGAGAAAGGTTTTTTAGGGAAGGTCTAAAATACCTATGGACCGCTTTAAAGAAAAATGCAAAAAATGAGGCATCAAAGGTTATTTTCAGGGTGTCATTAGAGTCATTTAGGTGAGTACACAAGCCAATTTCATTTTTTAGTGACTAAGATAAGACAACTTGAGGAACCTAATGTATGTACGGGTCATATGGGTGCTTAAAAACTATCATGAGGCTTTCAGATTACGAAAATTTTGAATTTCCATGCATAGTATCGATACAAGAGTGTTTGGTATCAATACCTAAGGTGTGGTATCGATACTTGGCATGTTTGTATCGATACAGACCTTGGCAGTAGCTAAAGTTATGATTTTTGGCAAAATGTATCGATACACAAGCATGAATATCGATATAAATCCATTGAGTATCGATACTGGCCTCTAAGTCTCGAGATTGGAAACTTTTTTTTGCTTTTAGTATCGATACATAACTCATTGTATTGATACTCAGGAGTTGTGTATTGATACAACATGTTCTGTATCGATACACTGAGACATTTTTGCCTAGTTCAAGCCATTTTTTAGCCTCCGAAAACCTGATTTAAGCATGTTTTTGTAGCAAAGAACTATTATATAACATTGCAAACCTTAACTATGGTTCGTTAATGGATTCTAACAAAATTTTGGAGTCCAAACAATTAATGACAAGGGTCACTTTCATAAAATATATCGGTGTAAGAGGCTGGCAGGCATATCTCTAGCTTACAAACTTTCACAGCCTTTCTACCCCCTTGATTAGCATGGCAGAACCAATAAAAAGGAAGTTAACTGAACATGACAGCTGAAGATATGCCTTATTGGAGAAGAAAAATTAATGAGGCCTTTTGTATTATCTTCTAAAAAGGGGGGTTGAACCAAAAGAAGAGGTTATCTCAGAGGAAGCTACCTTAAAAGAAAAAAACTATCCCAACTATCAAAAAAATAAAACTCTCCAGCAATCCCAGAAAACTCTTCACCCATCCCCACAAATCTTGTAGCCATTCTGAGCCCCAAAAACACTTCTAAAAACACTATTTCATTGACTCCCATACTCCATTCCCATGGCTACCCCAAAACACCACTAGAAAACCTTCAAGAACCCAACTTTCCACACATTTTGATCCTTAAAAAGCCTAACCATCAACCATACCACCAGAAAGCTACTTCCTTTCATCCTTTTCTTGCTAAATAATCGCAAGGAGAAGAAAAAAATTGAGCCTACAGCCACTGCTCCCAAAAAAAAGGGAAGTTCAAGTTTTTGGTATATCCTTTCTACTTTGATCTTTATATTTTCTATTTTGTCATCAACATCATCTTAGTAAACCATTTTTATGCTTTGATGGCCACCCTAGGACTCCCATGCATTTTTATGGCTTTGGTTGTGGTAGTTTAAGATCTTGATATTTTTCTTGGTGCCTTCATGATGTTTGGTTAACTAACCATGCTCTTTTGCATTTCATCACTATAACAGCCTCTATCCAAGTGACCTTGACATGTTCCTTCCACATTCACATCTGCATCTCATGTGAAGCATGCATCTTAACATGTCATAAGTATGCCTATACAATTCCTAGCAGCTTAATAGGTTCCATGAAATAAAAATACTTTTTTTTTCAGCATGTTCATTCTAAGTATGTTCATGCATCATCTATCATTTCCATGCATTCTTTTTTTTGCATACATGTTCTCCATGTTCTATATCATGTTTGTGGCAGTTTGTTTGCGTTGAGATGTTTGTTTGAATGCTAGAAAACTTGATTTCAAATGGTACCCCCTAAGTTAGGCACATGCTATTTCCCATACATGAAGAATAACATGGGCTTAAGATTTTTATGAAGTTGGTTTTCTAACCTTAAGGGTAAAGCAAGCATTCAGTTCTGGATTCATGGAAGAATGAGTATAAGAATGCTGGTTTTCAAAAATAAAATGAAATCTTTTAGTTGAAAATATGAATCCTTGGTCCTTAGCCAAACACCCTCATGATTGCATGGTCAATGGGTTGTTCCATTATCCCAAACTACTCTGGGACTGTGCAATAAACTTGTGATACCCATCTCAACCCTTCATCTTGGTTATGAAAGTTCAAACATCCATGACCGGAGCTCAACCCAATGAAAAACCAAACTGAACACCTCGCTTGTTTTGTTTTGGTAGCATAGTGTTCTAGTTCTGAAAAATTATTTAAAAATTAAAAAATGATATATCTGGAATGTATTGGTATTTTTCCCTAAAAGGATTTTGAATTACCTTTCCAACGATATCTCATTTGCCTTTAGACCATCTTGGATGAAACAGCTATGATTTTTTGAATCTTCGGTATTTGGAACCCCTAGATCCAGTGAGCAGTTTACTATTTAGGCTATTTTGACCCAATAAACAACATTTTTGAATTCCTTGAATATTTTTCCTATGAAGTTTCATGAAATTCCCTCTCCAAAAAGGTATTATTCACATTTTAACAATTCTGGATGAATCCAAAATGATTTTTCAAAGTCCATCATACCTTTACCCTGTACATGCTGCCATTGTTAAGACAAGCTAAAGTTCAAAAATTAATTCTGCCTAGAAAACGATTTTTTAGGATTTTTGGAATATTTTTACATTAATCCTCATGAAGTTACCTTTCCAGCAGTACTTCGTTTACCCTTAGGGACCTTTGGATGAGCTCAAAATAAATTTAGAAAGGGAACTAATGCAACACTATCCTTTATTTCTAGCCTAATTTCCAAAATGCACTTATTGAGGCATTTGAATGTCTTATGATCTACTCGGCTCATTCCCATGGCCAAAGCCCTTTAGACTTGGACCAAGGCTAAACAAAAGAGGAATATTTTAGCTAAAACTTTGGCTCTCGATTTTTAAAGTTTTTTTTTTTCAAAAATATGACCCAATCCTTTTAACGTTGAAGATTTTTATTTTCGGGGATACTTTAACCCCACTATTTTGAGGGGATACTCCAACCCCGCTTTTAACTCAAATCCAATACAAACCTCCATTTTTGGGGATATTCCAACACCACTACTCTGAGGGGATACTCTAACCCCGCTTTTGCCTCAATATGACATTAAATTTTCACCTTTAGGGATACTCCAACCCATTCTTTCGAGGGGATACCCGAACCCTGCTCTCCACATTCCTTCTAAAATTCAAACTTTTTTCCAAGACATCCCTGAGTCATCAAAATCTTTTTTTCTCCTTAAATTTCTACTGAATCTGATTAAGTCTCAACGTTGTCATCTTAAATATTCATCAATAATCGAAGACAACTATGAGATACATTTTGATCACCCCTTTTTTTCATTATGTATTTTGTGTGTTTATTTTTATGGATTTATTTATTTATTTCTTTCCTATCTTACTAATACGTTTCCTTTTGTAGGGACCTCGAGCATTCATGCTTTAAAAATTATTTTCAAAATCACAAAACGTTATCTCATTCTGGTATCTCTCCAGTGCTAGACATGAAACATTTGTTTTTTGTAAACCTATCCGGAGATCATTTTCATAAAAAAAAACCACTATGTTTCTCACCTCTCCAAGGTGCATAGGTGATAAAATTTTCATTAAAACCTAGACTCATGTCTTTACAAAATTTCATGCATTAGAGGGAATTATATTTAAATAATTATTAAAATAGAATCGAGGAAACTGAGATTCAAGTAAGATGTAGTTAGATGGTATCGATTTTCGGGCAGCGTGGGGGTGTTAATCCTTCACCACATGTAACCAACTCCCGAACCTAAAAGAACGAATCTCTGGTATTATTTTCAATAGGCATTTGGTCATGCCTAACTTAAAATGATTGGTGGCAACTCTAAGTTTATGGCCACTTCATGGTGGCCATCAAAGACTAGTTAGATGAGCGATTCATCTGATGGTCCTTTACTCCTTCATGTCAAACATCAAAATATTTTTTAAGTCAAGGGCGCTTTAGTCCTTTCGGATCGTCCAAAGTTTGTAAAGGCTAGGCACGTGGAATGTCGATGGCTTGATTGCAAATTTTGCATTTTAAGTTAAACTTAAACTTTTAGATTTCCCATTTAGACTAAATTCATTTACTTTTCATCATTTTAGGTCATTTTAAAGGCCATTAGGGTTATCGGGATAGTTTCATGTCAAAGGTACACCCTAAAGGCATTTTGGTAATTTTTCTTACAGGGATGCTTTTATGCCAAAGGTGAATGTGTAAGATTCATTTAGCCTTCTAAGGTCATTTTAAGGTCCATTAGGGTTACCGAGATATTTTCACATCGAAAGTAGACCTTAAGGGCATTTTGGTAATTTTTTCCCTAGGATGCTTTTATGCTAAAGGTGAATTTTTAGAACTACTTTAGCCTTCCTAAATCATTTTAAGGTCCATTAGGGTTACCTGGATACTTTCACGTCGAAAGTATACCCTAGGGGCATTTTGATAATTTTTTTACCAGATGTTTTTATGCTGAAGGTGAATTTTTAGGATTAATATAGCCTTCTTGGATCATTTTATGGTGCATTAGGATTATCGAGATACTTTCATATTGAAGGTATACCCTAAAGGTATTTTGGCAATTTTTTTGGCGAGACGCTTTTAGTTAAAAATGCATATTTAGGATAGGTTCGACTTTTTTAGTCATTTTCGAGTCTTTTAAGGGTTGTTGGGATACTTTCATGTAGAAGGTATACCTTAGGGGTTTTTTTATAATTTTGTATTAGAAATAAATTCTATCCGAGTATTAGGACACCTTCACATTGACAGTAAATATTAAGAATAGGTCCATCATATTAGGTCATTTTTAGGTCATAGAGTTCATATTTTTTTAATAATAAAAAATATTTTTATAAATAAGATAATGTCTTCTAATTAAATTAATACGTAGGATTCCTACCAAAACATGTGAGGAATTTTACAGATTATATTAATAGCGAGATATCCTTTTGAAATAGGAAGTCGAGATTTTTCAATTTTGAGAAAATAAAACCTTTCGTATTCTGTATAATTCTCCAGTGAGATACAATGGAGAACTCGTGTCCACTTGGTTCCTTAGGAGGGTACAAATAATTTTACGATTTTCAAAAGCATTAAAACCTGACATTCTTGGAATAATAAACTTATTTAATAAAATATTACGAGAATTATAATGAAATATCGAATATTGAAATCGAATAAAAATTAAATTTATTTTAATACATGATTAATAAGGTACTGATTATCAGGTATCACAAGAAGATCGATCCTTACTTATGATTGTAACCGACTCTTGGACCCTTTTGAGAGATCTCTGGGATGGTGCAGACCTCGGAGTTTGTTTTCATGGGTTTTGTAACCCTCAAAAATATAAACTCTGATAGGTGTCCAGTCTCACCTAGCTAAAGTAAGACTGGTGGTGACTCCAAAATAAATAGTCATTTCATAACGACTATTTAGAGAAATAGAGAGAGATATTATCTTGACAACTCAGTCCCTAGGATATGGGCCCCTAAAAATAGAAAGGAATAATTATATAGATATTTATATAGAAACAATGGATACATTCGCTATTTTAAGTTGGGCTGGTCAAGATTCGTATCTTGGCCATGTTATGACACCAAAACATGCTTAAAATTACATAAAAATCTCTAGATCGTGGAAAATGTCATAAATGACCCTAACATATATGAAATCGCATGAAATTACATAAAAATCCTTAAGTCATGGAAACTGAAGACAGTGACATAAAAATGCATGAAATGACATAAAAGTCCCTATGCCATGGAAAATGACTAAAATGACATAAAATACATAAAAATCCTTAAGTCATGGAAACTGACAATAGTGACATCAAAATGCATGAAATGACATAAAGATCCCTATGCCATGGAAAATGACTAAAATGACATATAATACATAAAAATCCTTAAGTCATGGAAACTGACGATTATGATATAAAAATGCATGAAATGACATAAATATCCCTATGCCATGAAAAAATGACTAAAATGACATAAAATGCATGAGTTGCAAAAGGGTCTCTAATATGCATGGAATCATTATCGGAAAATTGCAAAATGGTCCGTAAGAGTCTTTAATACTCCAAAATATGCCTATAACATTTTATTTCACCAATAAACATAAAAGCATGGTATCATATAAGATATTTACTTACAAAATACCTTATCAACAAGAACATACATGGATTTATCATAATGCATGCTGGTATAGTCATATCATAATATTTTCATGAAAAATGCATGGACATATGTACTATTATTATAATGCATAAAAATGTCATAGAATGCATGTCATATATGATTTTGAACATAAAATAGCCTAATAATTTAAACATATATAAATACACTAACATGCATGGAGATGTTGCTATAATCGTAGTATTTTCATGAAAAATGCATAAACATGGGAATAATGACAATAATGCATGGAAAGAACATAAAAAACATGTATCATACACGAAATAACGTATAAATGTTGTGTAAGACTTGCAAGCTAATCATATTCGCTTGTAACACGCTAGCTTTTGTTATTTCATGTAAAATACATTATTATTAGATTAATGTAATAAGGTATTTCTTTATCCATAAAACTCTACAATAATTGTTGTTTATGAATTATGAAGATAAAGCCAATGAAACATATTAGCCTTGTAAAGGAATTGTAAAGCATTACAATTGTAAGATCCTTATGCATCAAAGTCGTGTTTCTAAAATAATTTTTGTTATTATAACATGTTCATTGAACATGATCTGTTATGAGAGTTTATTTGGTATTTCACTTAAGTGTCTATGAAAATAATTTCATGTGTTAGTAATGTAAGTAATCCTTAGACTTATGCCACCAGGTCACCCTGTATGTGAATTATCATACTTAAAGATCATTATGATCGGGTCCACTTTGATGGATACTTAAGATAACGTGTTTAAGGTATGTTATGAATCATATTGAAGGTGGATGAGTGGTTCAAAGAGGATTCATCACTCGAATGATATAAGGAGACATATTTCATTTATTCTTAGCCCATGTTAACTCAAAGTCCTTGGCCACAGCAATAAAGATTATGGAGTTCACACATAGGGGTTGTAGGACTAATACAGAATAGGATAAGAGTAGACACTGCACCATGCTCTTTTTTTTTAAAGATATATGATGAAAGGATCAAATTACACTGACATACTATACACTAAAAGGCTTGTTAAAATTGTATTGACTCTTTTTGCATTCAGGTGGTCATGATGCATTGCTAGATGCTACTCATGGTATATTCTTAACCGAATTAATTTATATTCATTGCCAACATGTTAGGGGCCTAATGGGTCACACATATAAAGGTGATTTTATGGAATTAAAATAGGATTAGATTAAATCATATAGATACTGATCTCTTAAGGACTTAATTTAAATGTTTAATTTGTCTAAGAGTTTAAGTGCAATTAAATAAAAAAATTATTTCACTTAGCCTAACTATATATATATATCCTAGTGTTTTGCCATCCAAATAAGTAGAACCACACCATTGCTATTTTATTAGGTTTAGCCACATGGCTAAAGCTTAAAGAAAATAAAAGAATTTTTTTTATTTTTTTAGATTATAAAGGTGCTTGATCAAGGGGAAGGTTTACGAAACCTATATCACTAGCATGACTCCCAAAAAAACATGATTCGTACCTTAACGAAGGTTTCTCAAGTCATCCATATGGATAACCATTGGAGGCTAGACAATTAATGGCTTTGGCTTATAACAACTAACCTTAATGTGTAAAAACGAGCAAAGTTTGAATTTAACCAAGGACTTTGTCGATCTCTTGGTTTGAGGTGTGATTTTAGTTTTTTGCTGTTCTTGATAAGTAGATTGGTTAAAACATAGAAGCTGATCTTTTGGGGGAATTCACATATAATTTTAATTATTCTGCTATATATGTTATTAATTTAATTTTGATTAAATTATTTTGTTTTTATTTTTATTCATTTGAGTGTGATCCGAATTCCAACAGTAAATACTATGAAAAGTCGAAATAGAGTTACATCATGAAGAAAACTTGAAGAAAATCACATAAAAGATAGAAAACTTGGCATAAAACATTTGGAAAACAAATTTTCTTGATGAAATCTTAGTTTTTATAGAACTTTTAACCAAAAAATAAAAGAAAATCAACATATAGTATTTTGAGGTCATAGCTCAAGATTTAACCCTAACTTGGCTTTTACACCATGGCATAAATTATCACCTAAGCATGGCTTAGAATTATCAAGCTCTAGTAAAGAAGCAAAGAAGATGCAAAATAAGAGTAAAAGATGAAAGAAAACAAGCTTAGGCAAAATCTTAAAGATATCAAACTTTTTTTTTCTTTTTTTCCTCTCTTTTTGTTCTTTGTTTTTTTTTTTTTAGTTTTCAGCTTTTAAAGATATCCTCTCTAATGAACATCCCCAAGGTATTTAAAACACCCTTTTGGTTGATCATCTCATCCCCATGCAAGTTCATCACATTTTAAAAGTTCAACAAAGCTTGCTTGCACGCAATCTCTCTATATGGCTAGGTGGTCTAATCAAGGGCTAAAACCCTTCTAAATAGAGCATGATTTTAGCTAAATTTGGTGGACAATCCAATCGTATTATATCAAAGTGAAACTCCCATTTTAAATGGCCATATCTTGGTTTCATGCAAGAAAGAGCTTTTAACTCTAACCCAAAATAGCACTTCATTGAATCTCAATTGAACTAGACTCAAAATGATGAGGAAATAACCAAATTAGATGCCATTTAGTTCCTAAACACAATTAAAACATTAAACTAATCTATTATAAGCTCATTAAGCTTAATGGCTTAACCCATGTGGTTAGTTCTAATGCTTATTTTTTTATGTAAAAATGTTAATAAAAGACCTCTTGCATGATTATGGAGTGATCCAAGGTCATCAAGAAGGTGAAATATAAGAAAAATTAGGCGAAAATGCTTGTTCGTGGTGGAAAATGTCATGTAGTATTGATACTTTTGGTGTTTGTATCGATACAATTGCTTTCAAAATCAAATATTCTTGAAGAACATGACATTGTATCCATACAAGTGCACATTGTACGGATACAATAGGTATTTAATTGATGCAACATGGCCTTCTATTGATATAATTGCATATTCTAGGCTTTGGACTGTCCAAACCCAATGATGTATTGATAGATTAATGAAATATATTTATACATCCTTATGAATTTCATGAAAATGACATTCTTTTACATTTTTTTTAAATATGATCCCTAGGCATTTCAAACCTTTAGTCATTGCTTAGGATCAAGAATAAGGCAAAAACTAAAGACAAGCTTGTATTCAGATTTTTTACTTTTTTGTACCAATCTAACTAAGCTTACCTTTAACTAGCTATGTTAGGCTTTGTGCCAACTTTATTGGGCTTACTTTGGCTAACTACATTCAACTTTTCATTTTGGTATTGATTTCAATTGGAACAAAACTTGTTAGCCACTTTCGAGGTTTCTTATTTTGGTGCCAATTTTATCTTGGATGAAACCTTACTCTTAGGCCTTTTGATTTTTGTGCCAAGTTCAATTGAAGCTATGCCTACAAACTGCTCTAAGGCTTTTTCATTTTAATGTAAATTTTAATTGGGATGAAACTTACAACTACTCTTTACTTTTTCTCTTTGGTGCCAATTTCAACTAGGACAAAACCCACCAGCTACTTTTGGGCTTTCTTATTTCAGTGCCAATTTTAACTAAGGCAAAACCAATAAGCTATTCTTAGCCTTTTCTTTTTAGTGCCAATTTCAATTGGAATAAAACCTACTAGCTACTTTTGGGCTTTTTCATTTGAAGTTAGAAATTTTTGAATGGTGCAAATTCTTATGATGTGAATGCTAACATTTATGCATCAAGCAAATGCCTTTTGAAATGATGTAAATGCCAATAAAGACATGATATATGCATTATTTCATGTCATGTTAAAAGATCAGGATAAGGCTTCACCATTTTATGCCTCATCATTGCTAATTTTTTTCACTTTGTGTAGACCTATCAATTTTGACCTAAACCTTAAAAATCCAAGCAACCCACCCTAACCTAAACTTAACCTAACTCGATTTGATCAAAAAAGTCAATAACTTAAAATTCACTAACCTGAACTTGGAAATGACCAAACCTAAAATAACTTGAATCCAGAATGAACCAAATCTGAAATGACCCAAACCCAAAATGGCTTGAACCCAAAATAACCTAAACTTGTAATGACTTAAACTTGAATTAACTTGAATAATTAACTTGAAATGACCTAAACCCAAAATGACCAAACCTGATAAATCTGAGTGTTAAACCTAATTGGCCTTAAATCAATTAACTCAAGTGTTAAACTCGATTCACCTGAACGTAAAATGACTCAAATCCAAAATGACTCGAACTTAATTGACCCAAGCATTAAACTCAATGACCCAAATATGAAATTACATGAAACAAAAGAACATAAACTTGAAATAACTCAAAACTAAAAATACTTAAACCTAAAGTGATTCAAAATCAAAATAACCCGTACCTAAAAATGAACTGAAAATATAAAAACCTAAATGACCCAACCTGAATTAATCTAACCTGAAACCAACCCGACCTGCCTAATTGACAAGTTTATTTCTTAGGGCTATCCCATCAGCAAAAGCTCATGTGAAATATTTCAAAGGCAGTTTGGTGCATTTTTTAGTGAGATCTTATCTCATTTTAACTTTAAATTCCTAAAAACACTCTCATTTTTCTTGAAAGGTTACAAAATTTAATGCTTATTAATTCAAGATTGAAAATATCATAGTTTTATACAGTCAAAGTAACAACCTATATTTATTTGCTTAAGGTATTTTCATATGCCAACTCTTATAAGGTAAGGATTGCCCTTATTTGGATTATGCAAGAATTTACATTCATTTAAAACCAGGATTTATCAAACAAGATCACTTTTCATTTTGATCTGGGAAATAATTTAATTAATTTACAATCCCAAAAGTTGGGGTTAATTCTTAATACCAAGGGTGATAGACATGTAATGTCAAAGTTTTTTTTTTTCACAATTAGTGATTACCCATAGAGGCATCTCTAGGTAAGGTAAGATAAGTTCAATAATTCAAATAGATTGGCCCTACTAGGGCTAGGTTTAAAGTTTAAGATAAAAAGGTTGTAGCAATGTCATGGTAGTTTTTTTTTTACCAGGTTCTTTGAAAGACAAGCAGTCAGGTTACAATATCATTTTGATCTCCAAACATAATAGTTTGATAGGTGCTAAACTAAGTTAGCAAGCACCACATCTCAAAAGGTTATTTTGGATGGCCTTTAGCAATTATTAATTCTTAAGAAAGGTGTGAAAGCTCCAAAAGGTTTTCCTGAAAGAACTTAGAGAAAGTCAGGCATTTGCCCTAAACTTTTGCTAACATTATGAAATTTTTTGAGGTTTGAATTGTCCCTAGATTGACATGGTAGGGTTTTTTTCTTAGTGTGGCTACTTTTATTGATTTAGAAGTGACTTTAAATTCTTTAAGTTCATTTTAAACTGCCCTTTATAGGTTTTCACCCTAGAATTTCATTTATTTTTCTTTTTTTTCCCTATTATATTCTTAAGGACTCAAAATGTATTGAAGAAGTGGAATTTTCTAAAAGTTTTCAAAGAATAACTCAAAACTAAGATAGATATGCCTGATCGAAATGGTCTTTTAAGGTATGTAATGTAGGGCATGGTTCATGGTTTAGAAAGAAAGGATACATAGGCCCAAATCATGTGTTTAAAGGTAATTAAATCAAGGATCATTTCTTTTTAGAAGGAATTCCATTCAGCACATCTTTTAAGACAAGTTACATCTTTATTTCTTTATCTTTTCTTTTTTTTTTTACATTTTTCTTTACTTTTTTCTACATTTTTCATCTTGTTCTCTCAATTTTTCATTGTTAAGAAACTTGAGATTTGAACTATGATCGCTTTTCATCTTTGCCTCATGATTATAAGCTTGCTTTTTTTTTAGCTTTAGAATAGGATTTGCTTTCTCTAATTTTGAAACTTTATTTTACCTTGCCCCTCAGTATGAAGGGCTATCCTTGATTAGGGTTTTTGAAAGAATATGTCATTAGGTTTAAAAGGACTGAAAAAAGAAATAATCTTTGTTTTTGTGAAAGTATAGAGAAAGATGGCTATTTTCATCTAAAAAAACCATTTGAATTCATGAGCTTTTCCTTAGGAAAGAGGATAGGTTTATTTAAAATCATTTTGAGTACTTTAATAACTTGATGTTGCATTCAATTTTTTATTGTTTTGCCTTTCTTTGATGTTTTGGCTTAATGTGTGCTCTTCAAAATTATTGACTATGTAACCATCAACAAACCTTAATTTGAGTGGACCTTTAAGAAATGAATCAAATTGGCAATAAAACCTTTTGAATCCAACTTCTTATTTATTAAGCATTTTGTTGAAAGGGATTCTCATCTATAAGGAAACCATTTTTGGCTAATGTTGGTTCTTATTCCTCATGAATCAAGAAGTCCTAGCATCATTTTCACATATGTCAAACTATCAGTATTCAAATCTTTTAAGGGCATATCTATTTGGTTGACCTTCAAGGAATTTAAAAAGAAAGTTTGGCTTTAAAAGGTTCTTATTTGAATGACAAGAAATTTATAGCTAAAGATAAAGGGTTTCTTCATCCTTTTATTATTTTTGTTTTCTTTTTGTTTCTTTTAAAGAGAGTCCCATCTACCGGTGATCACCAATCCTATAAAATCTTTTTAAAAGGTTTTTATTACCCTTAATACTAGAAATCATTAGCACCTATAATTTGGAACTTAAGATAGGATGTATGATGCTCATAAATCAAACTTCATTCATTTCGAACCAAGGTTCACAATTCATAAAAAGGAAACTACAAAATTTTAAAGTTAAAATTGTGAAATTTTAAAATTTCAAACATTATTTTAATCCAAAGATGTATGATGCCCCTGATTGGCATACTACCCTAAGGTCTACATCTCTTAAGCTGATCATCCCTAATAGGCATCTGTAGGCTCTTTGAACTTTGCTGGGTCAGCATCTATAAAAGCTTACACTATGCTTTTAAATGCATCATAATTTTCTATGGAATGGCCTTTTATCCCTTAGTGATATTCGCATATGATGCTCAAATTGTGCCATTATAGGTATGGAGGTTTCCTGGCCTTTGTTGGGACAGTAGAGATCATTTGATTTTAGATAAGTAGATGAAAGAGCTCTGTGTAGAAAATTGGTAGAGAGTGATATAATTTTGCTTTTTTTCCCTTCCAATTCTAAAAATTGCCTAAACTACATTTTGCATATCTATCTTTGGATTGGGTAAGCTTTTTGCATATCCATTTACATATCTAAGCTTTGGACAACATGGGGATGGATCTACAGAATCTAACAATTAATAAAAAGTTAGGGGCGAAGACTAAGTCTAAATGAATTTTCTCATTCCCTTATTCCCCTAATTTTCTTTTTTTCTTACTGCTAACGATTGAGTCTTGCATTATTGATTAATAATGTTGCCTTTTTGCCCTACCAATGCAACATCACTTATGTTTGGATCCTTTCGATCTTTATGCCATGCTTGATTTTTCCCCATAGCAAACAATATATATGTGAACTCAGAGTGTACATTTCCAACCAATTTGTCAAAGAATGGAGGAAGAAGAGTATCATCAAAATAGACATGAATTTCTTTGTCAGTGAGAAGCGGTTAAACCTATGAGGCCACGTCCTTTCATTAGTAGGTACACTCCTTATAGCTTTCTCTAGGATTCTTTCTTATGTTTTAAAATGTCCGTAGGTTTGGAGTCATCTCTAACATGTGCTTGTATCACTTTAGAAATGCTCGAGCAAAGCCTCACCATGTCCATAGATGGTTTATTTCTAACCGGCAATACCCTTCAAATGTTGTCCCAAACAGGCTCTTTAAAAAATATAAGCTGATAACTTCTCATTCTTGTAGTAACATGTCGAGATGTGAATCCTAACCAATCGAATTTAAAAAGGCAAGTGAACCCTTTGTTCTTGTATATCTATCATTTTTTCGTGTTTAGCAACTAAGTCGTCAATATGAATCGCTTACTAGACTTAACCCTAAATAGTCATCACGAAATAATTATTTCTATTAGAATCACCATCAATCTATTTTGGCTATATAAGATTGGCCACCTATTAGAGTTCATATTTCTAGGGTTACAAAACCTTTAAAAACAAACTCTAAGGTCTACGCTTATACTAGACATCATGTGAAAGGGTCTAGGAGTTGGTTATAATCACGAGTAAAGATTGATCCCTCTCATGATGCCTGCTAATAAGAACCTATTAAGTACGTGTAAATTTAAATTTTGATTTTTGTTTGGTTTCAATATCCAATTTTTAATTATAATTCCATATTTTAAAATTTTCAAAAATCAAATTTATTATTCCATTTGAGAAAAATCGCATTTTTAATAATTAAAAAAATCAAAATATCTTTCATACCCCATTGGAGGACCAAGGGAACACAAAAGGTTTTACTTTTATGCAATTTGAAAAAAACCGACTTTACTCATTAAAAAAGGATATTTCATTATTAAAATAATTCATGAAACAACTTTCATATGTCGGAAAACATTTGACGTACCATTTCAACGTCGAAGACATTGCTTTAATTTTAAAAATTTTGATTTTATCAAAAATAATAAAAAAACTTATCCTAAGATCAAATTTCGATGGGAAGCATGAAACTAGACTTTAAGGACTTATAGTTGGTTAAACAGACCAAAATGTCCCTTAAAGTGTGTTGTGACGTGGTTAGAATACAAGTTTTGACTATACTAATTTAAAAGGCAAGTGTACATTTCTTTCCTATATATATGATTATTTTTTATTTTTAGGGGTCTTATCATTATTTTTATTTTTTATTTTATTTTTAGGGATGGGGTCATCAAGATGAATCGCTCACTCAATTTAACTTTAATTGTCCTTACGAAATAACTATTTATTTTTCTAGCAGTCACCACTAATCTATTTTTGGTTGGATGAGATTGGTCACCTATTAGAATTTGTATTTTGAAGGTTAAAAAACCCTTAAAATAAACTTTGTGGTTTGCAATAATATCAAATATCATATGAAAATGTCCAAGAGTCGATTACAATCATGAGTAAGAAATGATCCTTCTCATGATGCCTGGTAATTGGTACCTTATTAATCATGTGTTAACTTAAATTTAGATTTTTATTCGATTTCCATATCCGATATTTAATTATAATTCTCATGTCTCAAAATTTTTCTAATTTTAATTTATTATTACCTTTGGGAAAATCAAGTTTTTAATATTTTTAAAGTCAAAAATGTTTCTCACCCCACCGAAGAACCAAAAGAATGCAAAAGTTTCTACCATTCTCTTTTGCACCCCACTAAAAAACAAAAGGAATACGAAAGGTTTCAAAATAGTAAAATATCTTCTGCAATCCCACTAGAGAGCCAAAGGAACATGAAAAGTTTTGTTTTCATTAAATTTGAAAAATTCCAATTTTTATTTTAAAAAAGGATATCTCATTATTAAAATAATCTATAAAACCCTTTTCATATGCTGGAAGAAATTTTATTTATTACTTGAACTCAGCAACAGTGCCTTAAATTTCAAAAATTTTGATTTTATTATTTACATGTATGAAACTAGACTCAAAGGACACAAACATGGTTGATAAGACCAAAATATTTCTTAGAGTACCTTTAACATGAAAGTATCCTAATAACTTTAAAGGACTTGGTTTTAATGTAAAATTACTAAAATGCCCTTGGGATATGCCCTTAACATGAAAGTATTTTGGTAACCTTAAAAGACATGAAAATGATCATAAAAATGAACCATCCCTAATACACACCTTCGCCATGAAAGAAACTCGGTAATTGCATAAATTTGATCCTAAGATAAATTACCAAAATGCCCCTAGGGATTATCTTTGTCATGAAAGCACTTGGTAACCCTGAAGACCTAAAAATGATAAAAATGACAATTTACCCTAAATGTGTAACTCAAATATTAAAGGTGACCAAAAATGAAAAATTACAACTAAGCTCCTAAACTTTTCAAAATTACACTTTAAACCCAAAATGACTAAAAATGTAACAAATGTTCTTAAAATGACCAAAATACCCTAGATAGGTACTTTGATATGAGAAAAGACCATTTTGATCCTAAAACATAAAGTTTTCTTAATGGACGCTAAACTTTACTAACTTTACAATTTAGTCCTTACATGATATAAACTTATAATTAAACATAAAACATATCATGAAAAATCATGGAAATCATGCTAGAAGTCATAAGAGGCATTCAGCCAAACAACTATGGCCTCGGAACAATTTTTTTTAAATTTTACAAATTAGTCCTTAAACTTTCTAAAATTACAAAAGACCATAAGGTGAGGTATTCAAAGAGCCTAAAGTACATGCAAGTCACATTAGTGCTTAGGTATTGATACGAAGCTTTCACATCTCTAAAAATTTAAATTTTCACATGTGATATTGATACAAGAGGGTTTAGTATCGATACCTAAGGTTTGATATTGATACTGAGCATGCTTGTATTAAGATAGGCTTTGGCAATAACTAAAATTATGGTTTTTAGCCAAATATATCGATAAAACAAGCAAGCATATTGATAAAAACCTTTTTGGTATTGATATAAGTCTCCAAGTCTCGAGACTAGAAACATTTTTTTATTCTTGGTATCAATACAAACTTTATTTTATTGATACTTATGGGTAAAATTTGGCTTGTGTATCAATACAAAAGGCATTTTTGCCTAATTCGAGTCATTTTTTAGCCTTGGCACAATTGATCTAAAAATTCAACTTAAACATTTTTTTACACCAAAAATCATCAAAATTCATACCAGGCCTTAGCTTTGAACTTGTGATTGGATTTTAACAAAATTATAAGACCTAAATAGCATGACGAGAGACATTTTATGACATTATGCAAGTTGTTAAAGGTAAGATTGATTTTTCTCAATGCTCAAACACATAAAATAGCCTTAATCCATTGTTTTTGTTAAGCAAACCAATCAGTTTGCATAGCAGTTGACCATAGTACCTTATTTCTACATGAGGTGTATGCATTAGAACCCCATAATACCCTTGCTTTTTACATTTTTTTATCTTTATATTCACATGGCTATATATGCCAATTTTGACTCAGTTAAGAAAGAAAAGAAAACAAACTCTATCCAGCACACTACACACACATCTTTATTAGGAAACACTCACTTTCATACATTCTCTTAACATTGCTCAGCCATAAAAAAACAAAAAAAACCTTCATTTATTCCCAAAGCCCATTTAAACCACCACTAAAAACCTTTCAAAAACCCTTTATTCCACTCACCTTCCTCTCAAAACTCCCCTCCATCAACACCATAACTAAAAAGCTCATTTTTTTCATCAATATCTTGCTGATCAGCATCAAAATAGGGTAATAGGTGAGTCTAAATTTGCTACTCAAAGAAAAAGGTTAAAGCTTAAAGCTTTTGGTATATTTTCTCCCTTCACTCTTTTATTTTCTTATTTTTAGCATTTGCATCATCCTAGTGACCCTTTTTATGTTACCATGACCATTCTAAGACTCTCATGCATTATTGTGGCCTTGATTATGGTAGTCATAGGATTTTGATGATCTTTTTAATGCTTTAATGATACTTTGATGGCCAAACATGCCATGCTTCATTTTCACCATCACAAAAGTCTTTGTACATGCATTTCTTATCATGCCCCATCCATTTTAACAAGTTTAACTCATATTTGAATGTTCATCCTAACATGTCTTACATATTCATCCATTTTTTTTGCATTTTGGTAGGTTTTATGGAATAAAAATGTCATCTTGAAAAGTGTAAAATGTTTTTCTTTATTTAAACATGTTAATATCATTCTTCATAGCGTGATTCTTGATGTTATTTATCAAGTTAATGTATCATTCTTACTTGTTTCCTTGCATTTTTGCCATCTTTTACTTGCCAAAATATCAACTTTTTGTTTAAATTTGTCATTTATGTTCATCTTCATGTATGCTATATTTTGTTTTTAGCATGTTCGTCAAAATGTTTGCTTGTTGACTATAAAAATCTAATTTTAAAAAGAACCTTAGTTAAATTTATGTTACCTCTAATAAAAAAAGAATAACATGGATTTAATGTTTTCACAAAATTAACCCTATAATCTCAGGGATAAATCAAGCTTTCTAGATCTAGATTCATGGTTAAATGAACTCTAAATTTCAAAAGAAAAATGCTCCTTTTATTTGTTAAAAATATTAGGCCTTGACCTTGAGTTTAGCCCCCTTATTTATGGCATGGTCAACAGGTTGTTTCATCATCCTATAGTACTCTAGGATTGTGAAATGAATTCACGATGCCCATGTCACCCTTTACTTTCTTTCACAAATGTTCAAACATCCATGGCTCGAGTGTAGTCCTTGAAAAGTTAAAAATACCAAAAAGTACTCCCCTATTTTTGCATTGGTAACACTGTGCCCACCACTTAAAAAAATATTTCAAGCCAAAGGACTTTTTTTTGCATTTTTGATATATTTCCTTGAAAGAATATCGAATTATCGTTCTAATGATGCCTTGTTTGTACTTAGACCTTTTTAGATTAGGGAGTTATGATTTTTCAAACTTTTACTACCTAAAACCCCTAAAACAGCAAATCGCATTTTTATTGGGCCATTTGGGCCCATCAGATGATTTTTTTAAAATTTTTAAATATTTTTCTAGAAAGTTTGTGAACTTTTCTTCTTGAAAAAGTATAGTTTGCAATGTAAAGATTCCAAAAGAGTCTAAGACAATTTTTCAAAGACTATTGCGCCCTTTTCCCTACACATGCTACCAGTGTCAAAACAAATGCAACTTCAAAAAAATTAAATTCTATCTAGAGAGCAATTTTCTAGAATTTTGGGAATACTTTTATATTAATCCTTGATGAGTTACCCTTTCAATGGTTCACCCCCTAAAGCCTTCAAATAAACCCAAAATAAATTCGCAAAAAGAGACAGTTCGATACTGTCCCCTGTTTTTGGAATTAAAATTAACCAAATTTCCTAAACCACCTTTATTGAGATGTTTAAATGTCTCAAAGTGGATTTTCCATGGAGTCATGTATTATAACATAAACCCTTTAGGCTCAGATCAAGGCTAAAACAAAAAGATAATTTTATTTAAATTTTTAATTTCTATTTTCAAGATACCTTTTTTATCCAAAATTAACCTTTTTTTAACATTCAAATCATCATAATTTGGGAAACTCTAACCCTACTTTCCAAGAGGATACTCTAACCTCGTTTTTCATGTAACATCTGAATTTTCTCTCTTTGAGACTTCTCGGGACTTTTAATTAAAACCCTTTTAAACATATCTAAAATTTTCACCTATGGGAATACTCTAACCTCATTTTTTGAAAGGACACTCCAACCCTGTTTTTCAATTAAAATCTAAATTCTTTCTCTTAAAACTTCATTGCTCTTTTAATCAAAACCTTCTTTTGAACACATTAAAAATCTTTACCGTTGGTGATACTCCAAAAATTATTTTCATCCAAAAATCCCTATGTTCCCCACACCTCTGGGATGTATAAATGATTCAAATTTCCTTTCAAAACTCAAATCTATAATTTTCATAAAAATTCATGCATTAAAAGGGGATTATATCCGAATAATGATAAAGTGGAATCAATTTAAACTAAAATAAAAGAAAGATATGGTTAATAATGATTGATTTTATGCATTGCAGAGGTGTTAATCATTCCCTACATGCAACCAACTTTTGAGCAAACTGATGAATCTTTAGACTTTGTAAACCTTGAAATTGATTTTTCAAGTTTGTAACTTAAAACATTGTTTTCAATAAGCCTCAGGTAATGCCTAGCCCAAAATAATTGGTGGTACTCTGAATTTATGGCCATTTTATGGTAACCTTTTGAAACTGGTTAGATGAGCAATTCATCCGATGGCCTTTCTTCCCTTCATATTACCATGCCTAATTCATATCTTGATTAAGGGATAACCCAAAGGCCCCAAACCAACATGACCACCCATTTTTTTAAGTTACACATGCTTATTTTAGATTGTAAAAAAATGGGTAAGTAGTGAAAACAGGTAACATCAATGAAGCTATTGTGAGGTATGCAAACTTAAAAATGAAGAGCAAATTGAAAAAATGATTTTAAATTTATCTACTCACCCCTAATCAAATTGTTTGTAATATAAAGTGGAAGAAATCATTTAATCAACTAACAGTGAACAAATTGGTGTATTATCAAATCATGAGCCTATTTCCATAGCTATAGATATAGGTATTTTAAGAATATGTTTTAACGACCAATGGTTAGTGATAGCTGTGATGGGTGATCTTGCTAGAATAGAAAATAATGAAATCACTATTTTAGTAAATAACACAAAAAAAGGTAGTAACATTGATCTACAAGAAGCTCAGCAAGATTTGAAATAGCGAAAGCTAACTTGAGGAAAGCTAAAGGCAAGAGGTAAATAATTAAGGCAAATCTAGCTCTCAAAAGGGCTAGGACACGAGTAAAGGCTATCAACGTAATTTTTATAGCTAGTTGGCCAATCGAAAGAATTTTTTTATAAATAAAACTTTCATTTATACATCCCATTTTGATTATGCAAATTAAATAGAATCAAATCCAATCAACAGTGAAATCAGATTTTGATCAAACAAAAAATTTAAAAATTGAAAGCAAAAATAGAATGGGATGAAAAAGATAAAAAATCAATAAAAAAGGTGGGTAAAAAAACTTATTAGACTCTAAGATCAATGGTATCTAATAAGTTCTACCTACTATTAGATTTAAGCCAATGACTATGAAAACAATACTCTAACCGCTACGTTAAGTAGGTCATTTATTATCATAAGGAATTATAAAGAGAAAGCAAATAGACCTATCTTATCGATGGATTATAAATATGGTATTACTTCTAAGCCATACCAATCAAACCAAATAAAAAGGTATGATTATGATGTTGGATCATGTAATATTCATCTTGACAAGAAATTATCTACATAATATGATAAAATAGGTATAAAAAACATAAGGGCTATAACTTAGTTAGGTAAAGCACCTCATTTACATGCGCACAAATGTTTTTTAGGGAAGTTTATCATGCAATCAAAAAAATTGATCTTTTTAAGAAATCAATGTCTTACTCCATTACTTAAAAGGAAAAAAGAGAACAGTAGCCTAATAAATGGTTTGATCTAATTCGAGTGCCATTTAGGTAGGATCTAAATTTAACCTATTATTAATTTGAAATGTTGATAGGGTGAATACCTAGTCTCTTCAATGCTAGCATAATGAGTAAAAGGACCTCAAAAATGCTTTTTTTGTCATATGAGTACTAAGGTGTATGAAGTTTCATGTTTGATTTTTTTAGTCAAAATGATATCTATTTAACTTAGGTTGATCTAGGCTAGAAGCAGACTTATGTCAAGATAACCATTATCTTCTTTAAAACACTTTGAGAGTGCTCTTGTATCAGTAATGAATCAAAGCACATGGAACCATCTTCTTTTTTTTTTCTCTTAGAAAAAATGGTAGACTAGCTGATATTTCTAACAGTTAATAAAAGAACCCAATGCAAAAAAAAGGCATGTTAGGTTTTTAAAAGAGGTTAAATCATTTTGATAATAATTATTTTGATTTATTTTACCAAGAAGGTCTATAGTTTAAGTTTGTATAGTCTTATATTTTTTATTTTATTTATTTTTTAAATTAACAAAATGAAATAAAAGTAATATTTTTAAAATTAAAGCAAACTAAGACAATAAAGGATACATAAATAAAAATAACAAAGTTGTATAGTTTTTTTTCTTAATAATTGTATTTTTTGTTGATTAGAACTGGTCACTTCCAATTGCTTGGTTAAAATCATACCCATAAACTTGCTCATAGGGAATTTGCTCAAAGTATAAACCTGAAAACAAAAACACATTTCAATGGAAGCGCATTTCAATGGATCAAATAACTTTTTTTCTCTAAGATAAGAATAAAATGAACAAAACCTAATTTTCTTAATTAATCCTCATGGTTAGATTGATTTTATATTGATTCTATATAAATTGAATTTCCCTTTTTTACTGCCCATAATTAAAGAGTACTTATAAGAGAAAGGAGATTGGAGTTGAATGATCATTGTTGATGTAAGCTAAATATGGGTAGTCTTGGCATCCAACTGGTTCACAAACAAAACCAATGGCTTTTCGACACCATAAAGATGGCTCTTCCCATCCTTATATATAGCATTGATAGATATGCTTATATCTTTATCTCACTTTTCATAAAATTCAATTTTAGATTGGTTCATCATCCTTTAGACCATTTTTAGGAAATCTACATAGTGTTGCAGTATATGCCCTCATCTGCAATAGCAATAAAATGGTTCAGTGACATTTTTATTATGGCTTTTGACTTTTGACAGTGTTTCAACATTCACAAAAGCTTGCCATACCTTACTAATTAACATCTCGACTTCTTTAATGCTTTTTTTAACCCAACAACCTTTTCCATTGATCATCGTATTCACTTTGGCTCTACATGGTTAGGAAGTGAATTAGATCCAACATTAGGTCTAAGTGCTTGTTTGACCTTGATCACATTCTTTTCTAGTAAACTTTGTACCTTTCTCTTAAATTAGGTGCAATTCTTAATAGAGTGGTCTTGTGCCCTATCATGGTACTCACAATATGCATTACATCGTACTATTTAGGATATGAAGGTCATCTCAAGTTTATGAAGATCGAGGCCACCAGCTAGTCTTTTAATAAGGGAGAATAAATTTTTTTGTAAGAGTACAGGAGTAGATCAAAATATTCTCTCTCATAAAATGCATGTTGGTTGTTAGGGGCTTTAGCATTGTTTGCATTACGAGGTTGAGTGGTCTGAGTGGTATTTTAAGTAGGACTTGGTGCAAAGCTTATTGTTGGGTTAAATTCAACAAATACACTAGTTGAGGCATTAGTGTGTAAGGTTGAATCCTAGATAGGCTACGTTAGGGAAGTACATGCTCTATGCCAGATACGACTTCTGAATGAATTTAATCAGGCCCTTATTGATGACATTCACTTTTCTTTTCCTTTAGCCATAGTTTTTTTGTTTGAGCCAAATGACTCTCCACTAGATATCTTGGCACTTTTTATAGCATTATCACTAATCTCGCCCTATATGACTATGTTGATAAAATTTTTTGTGGTATTCCTTACTAGCTTCTCATAGTAAAACGCTTGCAAGGTTCTAACAAACATGACTATTTTTTCCTTTTTGATTAGAGGAGGGTGAACATAAGCAGCTTCCTCTCTATTTTTAGGTGTACTATTTAAAGCTTTCAGTGGTCTTCTTCTCTATAGTTATGAAAGAAAGGTGATCCAGGGCTCAGTCGAATACGTGTTTGTACTGATCTAAAAAGCACAAGCTAAGTTTACCCATGTTTGAATTCTAACCAAATCAAGCTCTATCTACTAATGGATGGTCACTCCTATTAAGCTATCTTTAAAATAGTATATCACCAGGCTATCTTGAAAACTGTGCATTAGTAGCTTCTCATTCTCTTCATGCCTAGCCATTTTCCTATAATACATGCAAAGGTAGGCAGTGGGATCTGTAGTCCTATCATAGTTTTCAAAATTGGGTACCTTGAATTTAGGTGAGATATAAGATTGGAGACTAAACCCAGAGATTTTGCATCTATGATCCTAAATTTTTAACTACCTTCCATAACCTTTAGGTGTTTTTCCAATGACTGACACCTACTTAGGTCCTTATCAATTTTAGAAAACCTTTTTGTTATCTCTTGCTCTGCTTATTCATCATAGTTTGGGACTAGCGACCTTGCAAGTGAAGTACCTATCGTCTAGTAACCATGAACTAAATGGGGTACAGATGACGGATTTAGACAAATGGCTAAACCATTTCATTGATGCTGTTAAAGGCTATTGCTTGTGTGATGCCCCTTCACAAGCATTGATGGCTTCAGTACCACTATTTAGTTACTCTTAATATTAGCAATCCCTTTACCTATGTCAATAGTACTTGGTTTCCTTTTATCCTTCTGAGCATCAGACAGTAACCTAGTTCCACTATCAAAGCTTAAAGTTCCTTGTTTTTACTAAGTGACTATTTTAAGACTCCTTATACATGAGTAGTGGTCATTTAATGAGGCTCGGAGGTTATTTTTCATAGCCCATTAGCAGTTTTGAGTATTATATCAGTGACGAACGATGGATTCTGTGTTTCAAAACACCTTACACTTTGGATTTTTATCGGATTAGACTTTTATAATATGTTATGACTATGCTTGATGAGATGATGATAAGTATACAATCATGATAGTAAGTGATAATAAATGAATGAATAAAACTATAAAAGAATTAAGTTCATTATGCAAATACAAAAGGCATAATTGCACTATAGGACAACTTCACCAATAACATTTTTCATAAAGTAACAAAAGAGTTTAATTACACGTGATTACATATAAAACTATCTAACATGATTTCGTTGTCTAGTCACATGTTCCATGAAATACATCAACTGTTATTCATGAACTCCAATGGGCATGATATGTTACCTTCATGATCTACCTATCTTGATCATGTCATCCACCTTGACCTGGGCTACCTAAACCAGTTTAGTATAATAGCAATGGTGGTCTTGATAGTTCTGACACGTATGATCAATCATCTATTGCCATTCTCACTTGCATTGCTTAAAGCTCTCATTAGCTCCTGAATGTGGTTTTAATGAGTTTGCAGGGATTCCTTTAGGTCTTAAGTTTTGAGTGCTAGGACTTCATTTTTAACCCTATTTGCTTTTAAATTCTGTACTTGAGCTTTAAGATGTCTATTCCTTCTTTGGTAGGTCAATGTGAGGGCACAGACCCTTATGAGGTTCTCCTTATTGACTCAGGCCTTTTTTTTTTCTATTGATTCAACTCCTTATTGTGGTTACCAAGCTTTCATTCCCTTCGATTGATGACTTACCAATGTATTTATGTTTGCTTTCTTTTTAAAGTGCTATGTAATCCTTCACTAAACTTCTAAGATCTTCCTTGAAGTGATCTCTCTTTAATTACCTGATTCATCTCTCTATCTCGAAGGTAGATATCCATTTCAGTTGGCTCTTTTCCTCTTTTAAATATGTGATTTCCACGATTGCCTTCCCTTCAATTGATGACTTACCAATGTATTGGTGTTTGCTTTCTTTTTAATGTGCTATGTAATCCTTCACTAGACTCCCAAGATCTTCCTTGAAGTGATCTCTCTTTAATTACCTGGTTCATCTCTCCATCTCAGAGGTAGATATCCATTTTCAGTTAGCTCTTTTCCTCTTTAAATGGGTGATTTCCACGATAAAGGTTACCCTTTCTTGTTTAAATTCACACTTGAGCAATTCAATTTCAAATGAAGGCTTCTCGATAGAGACTTAGGATGTCCCAATGTTGATAGGGGCAAAGTACCATTGATATGATGTTCTCTAATTATCATACCCTCGAGTCACATCACTCACTTTGCTATATCTTTCTATGCAGTACACTTCCCTCCAAGCATGGAAGGTTGATTGGACTTTCTGCTTGTAATAAGCTTTACTATATTTAAGGTCCCAGTACTTGGGGTCTTGAAAAAATAGGATAAATTGCTAGCATTAAAACTATCATAAAACAATAAGAGGTGTATAACTGGTACTTCCCTACAATCCTATAAGTGGCATGTAACTATATTCTCTATATCCATACATGGTCGATTAAGGGGAAATCTATGAAGCCTTCTATGTAAGCTCTTATCCTTTGAGATTTCAAAGCTTTTTGACCCACTATTCCTTAGACTTGTCTTATGGTTATTCTTTCTTGAGGACCTTAATGAGCTAAATATGGAGTTTTAACAATGATGGCAAGTGCAGGGTTAATATTGCAACACTATTGAGAGAAAAAATCCACTACTATCACCTTCACATAGCCTAATGTCTTTAAGAATATGACTAACCCTCATATTGCCAAAGCATTGGTATCCTAAATTTTCCTTGCATTAGTGATACTCGCTATTGCTTCCTTCAAAATAGTCTAGGAAGTGCACTCATTTTTCCCTTAAGTCTTGATATGGCCCTCGACCCATGACTCTATAGCTTTAAGAATCTGTGCTAATCTCTTCTTGAAAAATGAAAGTTGTGACCTTTTGCAGTACATCCTATTAGAGTTGGCCCTTTCAATGTTAAGCAATGCAATGTATTCTTTGACAATAGAGACTAAATCCTCCTTATTGAAGGTGAAACATCGGTATGCCAGGTTCTAAAACTGTGAGGCTATTTGTAACAAGCCAACATTCAACTAAACCTAGAGTAAGAAAGCTATATCCCTATATCTTATAGCGAATGAGTCTCTTTTGGCGTTATCCCAACTAGCCCAAATGCATTTTAAATCTTGACAATCATTTTGTTGGAACCCAATCTTTACCTTCCCATGCATTATTGACACATGATCGAGTTTAAGGATATTCTCATCTTTACACTATTAGCATTCTAACCATGATTGTACTTTTTCAAAAGGTTTAAGAACAGAACAAAGTGTTGCTCGTGACAGACGCCCCTTGCTGAACACTGAACCTTAGGCCAATTGTCTCATGATGATGATTATGATGAAATGATGCATGCAACAATTAAAAAGCAATAAGAAAATAGGTTAGTAAGAAAATAATGATGATAGGCAAGAATAAGAGAATTAAAGCAAAGAAGAATCATAAAAAATTCCCTAATAATAGGCATTAAGGTGCCTAGGGGTAAACATGATAATTGAAATAAGAGAATTAAAGCAAAGCAGAATCATAAAAAATTCCCTAATAATAGGCATTAAGGTGCCTAGGGGTAAACATGACAATTGAAAATATTAAGAGAGGTTAAACATAAACTAATAGCATAAAAATGTGTTCAAGTTAAAAATCACCCCTATTAAAGTGATATGGTACCTTATAGGGAAAGCCAACTGCCTAGATAGTGATGCTTATTTATCATCATCTATGGTGGTATGCATTAAACCATTGTTCAAACAACATAATAGCTTATTCAAGTTGAATATGACTCTTTTTAGGTTAATATAGGGCATTGTAGGTGACAACATTTGCTTTTTATCACCTACTTATTGATGAAGGCTAGGCGTCAATCAAACAGCATAACGATATGCCCTAGTGAAAAAATGAGATAGGAGATGTCTTTTAGGCCATGAAATGACAAATGCGGGTGATAAAGTTTATTCATCATTGCCTATGTAACTATAGTGTATAGTAGTAAAGATAATATATTTTTCCTCGAGTGTTTCTAGTCTTTGGGTTATTCTAGTAGATCTTAGTTTTGACATGGTTAGGCTTGTAGTGTTCACTATACAGGTTTGAGTTAATGCCTAAATCGATATTCAAACTGTTTTTTTATCCTATATAGATAGCTGATGCACCCCAATCCTAGGCCCCTCACAAGCCTGGCAGAATGTTTTAATCTGGTGGACGTATTTCCCTATGCAAATGTAAAGAGTTACTCACAAGAGACATAGGTACTTTACATGCTGAAAGGTCATGCTATGCCTATGCGAAGGGTTACTCATGAAGGTGGATAGTTCACTTTCTCCTAATAATTAGGGCCTTAACCTCACCATTGAGTTTGGTGAGAATCTAATACAAATGCACTTGCATAGTATGTGTTGAAAAACAATCAAAGCTTTTTGTTTACCCCTCATCACCATACTTATCAAATTGATACTTAATCAAGAACAAGACAATCCCTAATGAAGTAAGACAAAAATCATGACAAATAAAAGATCAACAGATAAAAATGGTAGGGGATTATAGTTAAATAATGACAAAAAACTAAGGAAACTTAGAACTAAGCAAGACATGACTAGTCATAGGCCTAACTCTATAAATTTATCCCTAGTGGAGTTGCCAAACTATTGCGATGTGCCCTTACCCGAGCATAACACCCACCCAAATATCTTAAATGGTGATGTGCATGACTTAAAAAAAATGTCAGTAATTGCCTTTGTGTTATCCTTTGATCAAGATTTGAATTAGGCATGATAAGATGATAGTGAGAGGAACGACCATAGGATGAAATGCTTATCCAACAAACTTGGATGGCCACCATAAAGTGGTTGAAGACTTAGAGTTACCATTAATCATTTTCGACTAGGAATAACCAGATGCCTTTTGAAAATGATGTTTTTAGTTACGAAACTTGAAACATCAATTTTAAGGTCTATGTGGTCTTGAGATTCCTTAGTTGGGTTTGGGAATTGGTTACTCACAATGAGGGATTAGCACACCTATGATGCAAAAATCAAATACCCGCTAGCCATATCTTATATTGGTTTTAATTTCTTCAGTTTTGACTAGTTACTATTTTGATATAATCCCCTTTTAATGCATGAATTTTATATTAAAATAGCAAACCTACGTTTTAAGGGAAAAAATAAATCATGCGTGTGCCCTAAAGATGCGAGAAACATAGGGATCTTTGATGAAAATTATTTTTGAATTTAATTTTAAAAATTAGATATTTCGTATCAAGCACTAGAGAGATCTGAACAAAATATTGCCTTACAATTTTCAAAAATGATTTAAAAATATGAAAGCAAAATAAACACCATAAAGGGACACATGTTAGTGAGACAAAAATGAATATAATAACATTGCATAAAAATAAACACACAATAGCATAAATAGGAGGAACGATCGAAATGTATCTCATAATTATCTTTGATTATTAAGGAATAACCAGAATGACAATTTTGAGACGCATTTGGGCTCGATGGTCATTTGAGGTATAAAAAAGGAAAGTTTTGATCAAAAGACCCAAGATGTCCAAGAAAAAGAAAATATAGATTTTTTGCATAAAGAGCGAGATTGGAGTATTCCCAATAGTGAAAATTTTAGTGATCTTTTAAAATTTGAATGTAGTTTGCAAAAATAAGGTTAGAGTTTCCTCTTGAAGCACAAGGTTAGAGTATTACCAATGGCAAAAATTTTAGTAATTTTTTTTGGAATTTAAATGAAGTTTGTAAAAGTGGAGTTAGAGTATCCCAAAGGTGGAAATTCTAGTAATTTTGGAAATAAAGGTCGTCAACACTATGGCCCTACATTCATCGTGAAAAGGAGCATGGGACTTTAAAATATTTTTTCTATTAACAAGGAAGTGTTTTTTTTATGAGGACTCTTTCTTTTTTTATGATGGGAGTGTGAAAGTGGGGTTCTCACTCCTTTGTCATAAGAGAGGGACCATCAGACATTTGGAGTCACCATGAAGTAGCTAACATTTGGAGTCACCACTGATCATTTGAGGCTAGGCATGATCAAATGCCCATTGAAACCAATATTCTAAGTTACAAAACTTGAAATATAGATCTTACGATTTGAGTGATCTAAAGAATTGACAGTTTGGTTTAGAAGTTGGTTATAGGTATAAACCTCTTTGTAATGCCCGAAATCGGTACATTTCTAGCCTTATCTTAGTTTGATTTTAGCTTTCTTAGTATTGACTCATCATTATTTTGATATATAATTCCTTTTAGTGCATGATTTTGAATAAAATAAACCCAGGTTTTAGATAAAAATTTAAATAACATATGATCCTAAAAAGTGAGGAACATAGGTATTTTTCATTAAAATATTCTTTGGATTTAATTTTTGAAAACTGAATATTTTGTGTCAAGCATTAGAGTGATAACAACAGAGAACATTGCCTTATAATAATTTTTTCTTTTTTGAAAAATGACCTTGAAAATATGGATGCAACATGACCATCAGAAAGGAAACATGTAAGTAGGATGATAAAACTAGATAATATCACATAGAATAAATTGCACAAGACAACAAAAAGGAAAAATGAGGGATAACCATAATGTGTCTCATAATTCTCATCGATTGTCTAGAAACAAATAAGTCTACAATTTTGAGATGTGTTTGGTTCTATTGATTAATTGAGGTGTGAAAATCAAGTTTGAATTTTACACAAGTTCAAAATAGAGAGGAAAAAGAAATTTTAAGTCTTGACAATATTTTGAAAAGTGGGTTTAGAGTATCCCATTGGAAAACGGGGTTGGAGGATCCTCATGGATGAAAATTTTGGTAATTTTCAAAAATTTAGGATTGAAAGACTTAAATTGATAAAAGTTTGACAATTTATTGACTTTTGACTAATTCTTCAGAAAATAGGTTATTTTTTATAAAAAAAGGTAGCAATTGATAAAAATTTAAAATGATGAAATATATAAAAAATGCTCATGCCGTGACCAAAGCCTAAGTGAAGGTTGACACATGTTTTGACTTAATAGGAATAATCGAGACCACTTAAAGACATTCGAATGTCTCAAAGTGGGAAAAATCAATTAACTTTGACTAATGCTAAAAACAAGGGATAACTTCGCATCGTCCCCCTTTTTGATTTTATCTTGGACAATTTCAGAGGTTCTAGGAGTTGGGTGAAGTACCATTCAAATGGAGACTCGAAGAGGCTTAATGTAAAAATATCCTAAAAATCTTAAAAAATCATTTTCCAAGTGAAATAATTTTTAAAGTTAGGTCTAGTGCGACATTGACAACACAAATAGGGGAAAAGGTGTGGCAAAGTTTTGAAAATTATTCTCGACTCATACGAAATCATTAAGAAAAAAAAGGACACTTTTTGGAAAAAAAAGTTCCATGAAAATTTCATGAAAAATATTTTGAAAATTCAAAAAAATCAATGGTGGGGTGAAATGGCCAAAATAAAATACAAATCACCTATTGCAGGGTTCCCAGATAGCTTTAATATAAAAAATGGTATCTTCATAAACAAGATATTGTTGGAAAGGTAATGCAATGCCCTTTAACGAAAAAATATCCAAAAATTCATGAAAAATTGTTTATAGCTAAAAAATGATTTTTCAAGTCATGACTACTGTGCTATCAAAGAGTTTTTTTGGTTTTTTAGGGTTTCATCAGACTAAACTCGAGCCATGGACATCCTAATGTTCATGATAGAAAGGTGTAGACACTTAATTTCATTCAGCCTCTTTTTTCTAATTGTCTTTAATATCTGAGATTGACAACTTAGCAGCTGAACTAGTAGAGGCTAAACTTCTCCATGCAAGTTAGGTGTTTTTAAGATCTTTTCAGCCATGTCTAGATGGCCACATGTGCACGTGATAGAAAACGTAACATTTTGAGAGTTAAAAAGAGTAAATCTTGCATAAAAAGGATGAATATTTTAGTTTTTAAATTTATTCATTTGAAATTTTGAAATTCATTTTTGCATATGATATTACCATTTCATTTTTAAGGATTTTTCAAAATTTTTTGTGAAATTTTGAAAATTGACTATCGTATATTTTTACAGATTCCTATGTAGTATTATGCCAATTTTCATTCCATAAAATAAAAAATATTCAAGAAAAAAAATCTATATTGGTATTTTATACCATAGGATGCCAAATTGTTAAACTTATTCATTCAATTTGATTTTTTTCATAGTACCATCAGTATTATGCTTGCAAAATTTTTTAGTAAAATTTCTTCCAGATTTCAAATTTTTACCTTTATTATTTTTTTGTAAATTAATATTTTGAGTAATATATTGGGTAAAATTCATTTTTCTAAAATTTGAACATATTTTTGGAAGTTTTTCTTCTGCAAGATACAGAGTTTTCTACTCCGTAAATTTTCGATAACATTTTTTTGAGTTTAAAATTTTTAAAATTCTTCTAATATTTTCATTAAATTCATATTAAATCAGTTTTAAAAAATTCAATTTATTTTATGAGTTTTGAACTTTAATTGTCTTTTTCTTACACATAAGACTTCTTAAAATTTCTTTTATAATTCAACATTTAGAATTTGTATAAGGAAATTTTATTATTTTTATTTTTGTTATCTTTGGGCCAAATTCCTTGATAGGCCGAAGGCTTTCGAATTTTGCAAATAGGCCCAACAAACCCAATAATTTGTCAATAAGCCCAATAACCTTGCCAAGCCCATTTTTTATTTTTTTCCCAAGCTCATTTCATTTGCTACATGCCTAATAAGCTATTTGTGATTATTTCATTAATTTTCTTATAAGGCCCAATTAGCCTACTTTAATTTTACAACAAAACCCAATAATATTTTTTCTCCAAGATTTTTATTAATTCTTTTTGGGTCCAAAATTTCATATGTATATTTAATTAGTCTTGTTATGCATTTAAATTTAAAAATAAATTTATTAATTTAAAGCTTTTAATTCCTTACAATTTAGTCCTTCCAATTTATTTTTTTATAAAATTTGTAATTATGAACCTATTTTTTTCATTTTTTTGTTCTCAAAATTTTGTTTATATTTATTTTAATCATGGAATTTATTGATTTAGTTACATGAACTAGTTTGGTTGGAATTTAATTTTTCTTTAACCAATTTAATTGCATTTTAACTATATATTAAATCAATATTATTCTAATCATCATGTAACCTAATCATAGCCCACAATAGGCTTCTTGACCAAGGTAAATTAATTAATTAAAGCTTGATATTAAAAAAAAACACTTATATGCTATCCTCAAGTATCTTGTATACTTCAATTTTTATGAGATCAAAAAGTTGCATGCATCCTATGCATGAAAACTTATCATATTCTAGTTTTGTCATTGTCATTAGCTTGTCTTGACTATACAATGACTAGGAACATTTTTAGAAATATGACTTTGTTGTATAAAGATCTCGTCATCTTAATTGGTTTACTAACTTTGCAAGGCCATTATGTTTCAAAGGTATCATTCATTTAGTATTTGCATAACTGTCAATCATGCTATTAACATGAAGGAAAACCTATGTTACTTAACCTTTGTAACGTGTATGATGTTATTTGACCATGTATCCTATGTCCCAATCCGATTGGTTCAAGGGCATATACAAATATCTTGATCCTGAAAGAAGTGAGAAAACATCTAGCACTTTGAAGTGTAAACAATGGTAATAGGAGGTAAGAAACCATGACTGCCATGTCTTTATGACCTCCTTGCAGTGCATCTCATATCCCTGCAACTTTTCTATGACTTTTTAAAACTATTCTCAGATGTATGTAAGAGAAGCAGCTGCTTTCTCCTTTTTGGTTAATATTTTTCAAGTCTTCTAGTTAGCCAGAGAACCACTAGACGTTCGTGAAGGTTACAACAGCCATCTGTGTGGATCACCTTTAAAGGCATGACACTTGTGTTGCTTATAGCCTTAAAGGAATATTGAAGTAACCAAGCTATGGCAATAATTATATAAGGATTAACAGACTCAAAGTTGAGTCTTTAAATAGGTAAAATTTCTATCAAATCTCTATTTTAATCTTCAAAAATTGACCACATGTACATCTCAACTGAAGATCCTAAGAAAATTCAAGTATATCTTTGTTGACGTTTTGTTATGTATGTTAAATTTGGTTAAATTTTTTGTTTATTTTCATAAGCATAAGCCCAGAGTTTCGCTTTAAGTAGTATCAAAGCCTAATGTTTGTAAATTATTTGTGGTCTTGCATACTAGTTTTTGGTGATAATCAATCTAATTGATTTGTTTGTTGATTTGATGATTTTTTATTTTGGTAAAATTCTTGAAAATTGTTTTTCATAATTTTTAAATCTTGAAAACATGTAATTTTAAGATTTAATCATATTTAAAAGTGTTTAAATAATTAATTAAAATTTTTTAATTAATTTAGGTTAAAGCCCTATGATATTTTAAGCTTTCGAGTCATTTCGATGTTACTTTTATCCACTACATGGCTTGATTCAAAAATTGTTTTTATTAAATTTTCAATTTTTCAGCATGTCAAATCAAGTTTGTTTTAAATTTTAATTAGTTTAAAATATGTTTTTACTAATTAAATTGGTGTTGTAGTCATCTTTCAATTATTTAGTGTTGACTAGAGCTAAGTTGATTGCATTTTCAATGTTTCAATGTAGTTAAAACTTTCAAAATTCTTTAGCAGCCATAGCTATGATTTTTTTCCATGATTTTCCATCATGAAAGTGTCATTAATTGTTAATAATACTTTCTAAAAAAATTGGTTAAAATCAGCATTGAAAACATTTCAATTTTAAGCTATACCGGGTGTAGTAGGTCTGCATGTACCATGCAACATGTAGACTATCTTCTTGAGACCTTGTTGCAACATCAATGGCAAATTAAGATGCTGTTATTTGCTGTAATTTTCAGAAGTTTAGTGGGAGAAAGACACCGGTAATTGACTTGTACTAGGATGGCTTATGAAAGCCATGCATAAGGCTAAATCTTAATAAGGCTAGGATTCCTCTTTTTGCACCACTTTCTTCAAGAAATTTAGGAAGTTTAATCCAATATGGATTCTTGGTATTTGAGGTCTGATATGATAAGATCAAGATAATCCAAAATTTAAAAAATAAAATTTGTAAAAGTTAGCAAAGTTGGTGTATTAAGGAGACCTCCCTGAAATTTGTGTTCCACTAGAATTCCTAGTTATCTCCAAACACCTAATTATCCAATTGGAATACTTTATTAAAATGTTTAAGACAAGGATTGGATAATGTAATAAACATGAACCTAAGTCCAATTAAATTGTTTAATTGGACAATGTTTAATTTAAATTATTAATCCTAATTTGATTAAGATATTCTAATAAGATTAGAATAAATGTTAATCTTGTAAGAAAATTATTTTTTTATTTAAATTAAAAATGGATACATTACTAAAACTTCAAAAATTTTCTTAAATGGTTTAGGAAATATTACATGCTAAATGGTTTGTCCAAATGAAAACAAAGTTATCTAAATGTTAGATAATGTCCTAATGAAGACAAATAACCTAAACATTAGTAATGTCCAATTTAAGACATATTTCTTAAAAGTTAGGAAATTAATTAAAAATGTTTTAGTTAAAAAATAAAATTATTAAAATAATTTGATAAATCATCTCAATTTGTTTGAAGAGGTTTATGCAAATGACACAAAAGGTTACCGAGTGATATTGGCTATGCTTGTTTAATTTCATGCTTATAATATGATTATGTTAGCATAGGGATGATTATAGATTGGACTTTTAATGTTTGAATTTTGGTATTGATTTTATAAATAGGGTCTGCAAACCCTACCTTATCTTTTAATTTTGGGTTGCAAATTCTCTTTTCACCTAACTCCCCTTGAATATAACTCAAGGTTTTTTACAATGAAATGTAACAATTACATAAGACTTAGAGATTTAGGATTAAAGTAAGATTAGAATTTATGCAAATCCAAGATGTAAAAAAGATGGCACTGAGAAACAAAAACGAATGAGATCATCATCAAGACTTACGAAGATTTTTTTTAATATCTTTAAGAATTTGACCTACTAGTTTCCTAATGACTCAAGGAAACTAGATAGATAAAGTCCATAATCATCCTAGTAAATTGCATGTATTAGATTTATTTTTGAATTTATACATATCATATATGATTGAATAAATGTTATGCATGCTAATCAAACAAAGAAATGAGACTTAAGCTAAATGATAAAAATCCCTCATGAAATATTAAATCCATGCCTAAGCATGATCAGTCACCTTCCATTATTCATAAAAAGATACCTATCCTTAGGAGACTTGTTGAGTCCCTCAAGGTTAAACTGCCATTCAAATAGCTTAAGTTACGAATAATGGGTCTTTGTCAACTAATGCCGTTGTTAGGAATGCCCTAAGGTTGAAAGACATTATGATATATTTCATTAATTTGAATTGATTATTCATATTTAACTATTTGAGTTTTTCATTTCATTATTGCTATTCCACCCTCGTTTAATGTACATGTTAAAGTAAATGTAAGCAAATATAGCTCATTGACTACTTATGTTTATATCATTAGAATGTTGCATCTAATGGACTTTATATACGAGAAGACAGCATTCTTAAGTAAGTAGTCTAAACTCATTGTCTGTAGTCTATGGAGTTAACTTGAGCAATTAATTCATGCTAAGACTATTATGTCATCTAAATTCAGTTGGGGAGTGGTTTGTCTTGGCCATCTAGAGTGAGATAACTCTTAAGTAGAGATATAGATATATTACCTAGAGATGGTGATATATCAGACTGGACCAATGTGTAATTAATCCATTAATAAGTGTGTTTACTTGGACTAATTCATTTTAGACATTTATTGTGTGATTACCTAAATCTTGAGTAAGTAGTTGACTCCATGTGTATAACTTGTATGCTTTGACATTTCAAAGGCTAAAGCATCTCGAAATAATAAGCTATTAGACTTATTCATTGGGTAGACGACGTATAATTGATGAGAGGTTTACTTATAGATATGGAATCATAGGTTCTATAAAGAGTTAAGATTATCCTCTTAAAAGGCATTATACGGATCGTGAAAATGGATGAGACCTCGGTTATTTGTTTATCCGATAATAAATTTTTCACGTGTGGTGAATAATTATTTTCACATGGAAAGTATAATGGAACTTTAAGATAAAGTGATTAAGTAGGTAAAATAGACTTTAACCTTAAGTTGATCATAGATATTATATGAGAGTGTTACACAAATGATAAGGTCATTGGATTAAAAAGCTATTTATAAAGCTTACGTAATACAATATATAATTATGAGTACAGTCTCAAGTCTTTATAGTATGACTCTAAGATTAATAACTATGTGATTATTTTTTAGTATAGAATAATTAATACATAGATTATCGAAGCCCAATTATATATGTCAAATTGGTCCCTTCACTAGCTCAGCATAATTCCTTAACGGATGGTTATTGATCAGAATACCCAAAGTCAAATGATTCTCAATATGGTGAAGTGGTACGCTAAATATACTCCTTTTAGGTATGTAGGCATTTTCTTTAGTAAATAACGAAAAATAATTTTGGCGTTGTTTATTTAGAATATGTATTTATTTTGATTAGATATTTATTTAAGACAAGAACCAGTAATTTAAATTAATTATTTTTCTTTTGATAAATACAGAATTAAATTAAATTCAATAGATATGAAAAAATTAATTATTTAATTAATTTGATATCTATGAATTCTTTTTTAAATGTTTATTTATATATATATATATTAATATGACTGATATTCTAAATAAATTAAGAAAATTTATTTATTTATTTTTTAAATTTGCAATTAAATTAATTATTTTACTATAGTTAATTTTATTTTAATAATTATTACAATTATTCAATTCGAGTAAAATTGCCTTGTTCTATTTCGAATTAGAGTTGGAGTTATGGTAAGTTATCGGGTTAAATAAAATTAACGGTTTAATCAGAATTAAATTATGTATTTAAATTAAACAGCTTAAACTCTTTAAAATATATTAGGCTAAAATAATGTATGTGGACATTAAGGTTTAGCCAAATTTGAAGCCTTGGATTAGTGCCTCATTTAAAGAGGTGGTAAAATAATTATTTCAATTAAATTAAAAAGAAAGCCACCTTGTTACCTTATATAAATAAGAGACGTCTACCTAGGGTTCAGTTTAGACCATTGCACCACTTCTAAGGTTTTCTATCATAACATCTCGTGATTCTAAACTTGTTCGCACAAGATGGTCTTGAAGGAGAATTAAGTCATATGAATTTAGAGATCGAGACAAAAGTGCCCACACATTCTACTATTCAGGAATTGGAGAATAGTAAAGAAGGCTAGTTTGTTGAAGCTTTCACATAGATTCGTTTTAGGAATTCTTAGATGGCATCTGCAGATCTACAATTCAAGTAATTAACTATGGCATTTTGTTGTATATGACAACACGATCTAGTATGATCAATTTAAAAAGTTTCAAAATTTTGCTGCATAATCTATTTTGTTTTTCCAATAGCCATGTTGTCTGGATGGTTACAAATTTGACCACATGGCGTCAGAGGCAGTGGTTTGATGAAATGCATATGAGGCATTTAGGCAAAAATTTGTCACCTAACTGATCTAGGAGTTGCATTAAGATGCAATTGGTAAGTTAAGTTACCTACTCAATTAGTCCTTGCATGGCTTATTGAGTCACACAAGGTTATGTTCGGATAAAATGGGTCTTAGCTTATTAAGAAGATTCAAATGTTAAACTTCTTGAATTATGGTTGAGGGCTATAATCTTGATAAAATAATGAGGACAATCATTAAGTGGTAAAACCTTAATGATTAAAATTGCAAATTATTAACTACAAAATGTTTTGGTTCATAATGGATACAAACACAAAATGACCAATAAACTATCACTAAGTAGCATATATGATGCTAATAAGTTTTAATAAGCCTGACTTCATTGATTAGTCTCACATTGTTAAGATTGTCTTAATACTACTTGAAAGGCATATCCGAGAATAGCCCACTAGGTTAGGGATAGTTTATCAAGTTCATATTGATGTCCTTGATCAACAACTTTAAGGTATGGCTAGTATGATACTTGAACTCTGAAAAGAGCAAGTGGCTATTTAAGCTTATGAAATTATTCAGAATCTTAAAAAATTATTCTATAAAGATAATCATAATGAGAGGTTTGATATCTTTAAGGAATTTTCATAAGATGTCTGAAGGTAGCTTAATCGGGCTTTTTCTGATAGGATGTATTTTAATACTTAAGCACTTTAGATAGGTCATGGATCATGATTAGACCTGCTCAAGGGCTAGGCTACTTGCCTAGGCCTGAAAGCCTACTCGATATTTGGGACGGTTTGGAAAAAAAATATTAAGCCCAAAAAATGGGCTTGGATAAAACAAAAGACCACTTTCTAGATGGGCTGAGCTTTGGACAAAGAATTTTAAGCCTAGGCCTAGCTCAACTAGCCTAAATAATATATTTTTATTTAATATTTATATTTGTAATATAATTATATGTGTTTTATAATAGTATTTATGATTTTATTTTGCCTACTTGTCCACTTTTCAACCCATTTACCCATTCACCTAAAACCCCTATTTTTCACTTTCATCTATGCTTTTTCATCCTTTTCCTACCCTTGCCCAGTACCTAATGGTAACTTTCATCTTTTTTTTTTTTTTATAAAATCAATTTGAACTTATTTTTTCAATTGAGAAACAAATGAGCATGCTGCGCTTGGATATCTATTTCATAATTTAAGCCCAGCTTCGGCACAAAGTGTAGCCCATATTTCAGCCTGGGCTGGGCTTGTATACACTCTAAATGTATTATCACCTTATCTAAGCCTATCCCGATCTTGACCTTGCTAGACCTATGAGCAAGTCTAATCATGATCTGTACATTGTTTGAAGGATGCTTTTATCCCAATAAAGTTT
>JBBYHL010448125.1:0-16470 GCA_038381835.1 Adansonia madagascariensis | reverse complement strand
AAATAATTTAAATTATATTAAAAGCAACTTAAAAAGTGGATCTATCATTAATAATGAGATTTAGTACTTAAATATTAGTATATTATATACAATAATAATATTTAACTTTTTCAATAATATAGTACATTTAAAACCTATTAATGTTAAATATTTTTAATATTTCAAAAATATTATTTAAAACTTTCAAATAGCTAAATATGAATATTTTAATATTTCCAAATATACTTTATGATAAAATTAATTAAAATAATTATTTATAAATATAATAATATACCATGTTCTAGCTGGATTTAAATATTGCATCAAGATATATATCTATGCTCAAGTTAGGCCCAACCTGAAATATAGGCCTCAAATGTTAGAAAAGTTTGTTCATGTTTGCTAGTTTATAATCTAGATTTATCCGAATTTTAAAAATATATTATTTTTATTTTATCTTTGGTAATTTAATTTTTTTTCTTTTATTAAGTTTTAAACTATAAATAAATTAATATATTTTTAATGTTTACACTATAAGAGTAAAAAAATATTTATTTTTATATATGATATAAATTATTTAAAATATATTAAAAATAGTTTATATAATTCAAAAAAACGAGCCAAATGAAGCTGAGTTCCAACCTTGAATGTTAGAGCTAAAGCTCAACTTGTTTTGAAAACAGGTTTTATTTTTTACCCAAACTCATTTTTAAAGATTAATATTATTATCCAAACTCTCTTAAATATCAAACAAGCCTTTGGGCTTATGGACAAGTTTAAATTATAATTAGTATATTTAATTAGATTGAATATAATCTTGAGCTTGAATTGTAGGTTGGATCAGGCTTAACTTGAGCAAGCATATAAAATGCTGATACCATGCCATGCCTAGGTCCAACATGAGCCTCGCTAGAACCGATAAAAATATATAATATTTTTATAGTTTTACCATTAAAATAATGACTTAAAAATTTTAACTATTTATCAACTAAAATCAACATGTTAGCAATGTTAAACATGACATGATAAAATAACTAACATATGACATAACAAGAAAAAATTACATGACCATGATATGAATGTACAATTGTGTGAAAATCTATGTAAGATGAATTATTATCGTGTCAAAAATTAATGTAAAAACATAAATACGATTATGACATGAGAAATAATACGAACACGATATGAATACACGAAATACTAGAACTTGATAAGTTTTTTAAAAATAAAATAATATTATAAATTGGCTCGAGTCTAACAAATTTATTCCCAATAACAATATTGAAGGATTTTTAGTAATAATAAAATAATAATGAGATTTAGTACTCAAATATTAGTATAATATTTCAAATAAATGATATTAAAATTTTCTCAATAATAGTATCATTTAAAATTTTAAAATATATGTATATTAATACTAAGTATTATTTTTGTAAAAAATAAACAAATTAGGATTGTGATAGAGGGGTCCATAGGTCAGGTTAGACCGAATTCGAGCGTGTTTAAATAAGATATAAATACCATATATATTTGCCTAAGTCAAGCTCGACTAGAAATAAGACTTTAAGTTCTACACATGTTCGATTATATTTGTAAATAAGTATCCTAGGCCTATCTAGGTTTAAAAACATATTATTTTTATTTTATCTTTAGTAATTTAATTTTTTTTCTTTTATTAAGTTTTAAATATGGATAACTTAACATTTTTTTATGTTTACACTATAATTTATAAATAAATTTATACTTTATATGATATAAATTACATAATATATAAATATTAAACTAATTATTTTATGTAATTGAAAAAATGGATTTATACCAAGCCTAGTTTGTCTTGAATGTTGGAACCAAAGTTTAACGCATTTTTTAAACAAGATTTTTTTTGCCCAAACCCTTGTTTTACTTAATATTTTTGTCTAAACCCACTCAAATATCGAACAAGCTTTAGGGTATGGATGGATAGCTCAGCTTATGTATAGGTCCAGATTATAACACTTAATAGCATTTGATTGCCTTAAACAAAATTTTGGCCTAAATCTTTTTGTTAGACCAGGCTTGAGCAAGCATCTAAAATATTGATGCCATGTCTAGATTTGACATGAACCTTGCTTAACCCTACATATATATAAAACATTTGTATAGTTTTACTTTCACCATTAAAATAAAATGGGTTAAAATTTACCAAAAAAAAATATCCACTAGGTCAATACGTTGGCAGCAATAGACAAGGTACAAAAAATATAATATAAAATACGACATGATACAAAACATTACACAACATAATATGAATATATGAATGTGTGAAAATCTATTAACAAAAATTATTAATGTATCAAAATTTAAATAAATGTATAATTGCATAAAGACAATAATTACACAAAAAATAAAACTAACTCATGATGAATATACATATTACTAGACCTACATGTGATAAGTTTGTTAAAATAAAAAAGTATTCTTAACCAAATAATATTTTAAATTGAGCTTAACAAGTTTATTTCTGAATTGATCAAATTTATAAATTTAATAAGTAGTCGATCCATGATTAAATGTAATCATGATATTTTCTTTAATCAATTTTTAATGTTTAATTTCATTCTAATAAAGTTTCTATTATAATAATAACATGTAATAATTTTCATCATTAATTCATTTTGTAATTTTCTTAAAGTGTTAGCTTTGTCTCTTTACCCAAGAGGTTCTCATTGTTCTCATGGTAGAAGCTCTTATCGTAATCTTCATCTCAGTTAATAAATTTTTTTTGCTTAAAATCAATTGTCATTACAGCTTGATATTGGCTTTTTCTCAACTTTGAACTGGCAAACAAATAACTCATTTCGCAATGTACCCTCGAAAAATCCTCATGAAGTGGGAATGCACGTGCGACTTAAAAATATTTTCTTGATGGAGAAATGTCTTATTGATCAGGACTTTTCCCTTTTCGGTGTAATGAGAGTAAGAAAGTACGGATTTTCTTAGTCATGAGAGGGAAAAACTCAGACAAATCACTCATCCAACTAGTCTCGGGTGGCCACCACGAAGTAACCAACAATTGGAGTCGTTACTGATCATTTGGACTAGGCACGATTGGATGCCTATTGAAACCAATATTCCAAGTTACGAAACTCGAAACATCGATTCCATGGTCTGCATTGTTCAAAGATTCGATGTTTGGGTTTGGGAGTTGGTTATGCATAAGGAGGTATGAACCTCCTCACGATGGCTAAAATCGATACCTTTCTATCCATATCTTAACTTGGTTTTGGTCTCTTCGGTTTTACTTGTCATTATTTTGGTATAATCCCTTTTTAAAGCATAAGCTTTGTATAAAATGATAAACCTAGGTTTTAAAGAATAATTTTAAACTCATTTGCACTTTGAAAAGGTGGGGAATGTAGAGAATTTTTTTTACTAAAATGATCTCCGGATTCAATTTTGAAAAACCAGATACTCCATATCAAGCACTAGAGAGATATCGACATAGAACATTGCCTTTGTGATTTTTTTTTTTAAAAAATTATTTTAAAAATATGAATGTAAAATGACCACCACAAAGAAAAGATGCTAGTAAGATGATAAAATGAGATAAAATTGCATAAAATAAATCATTCAATGCAACAAGAAGGAAAAAGGGAAGGATAGTCAGAATGTATCTCGTAATTGTCACAATTATCTTAAAATAATCAAATTGACAACCTTAGAGACGTATTTGGATTCATTTATTAATTAAGGAACGAAAATCAGGTTTGAATCTTCAAAAGTCTAGAGAAATCCGAGGAGAGAAAATTTAATTTTTGACAATTTTTGAAAAGTACGATTATGGTATCCCCTTGAAAAATAAGATTATAGTATCCTCATGGATGAAAGTTTTGACAATATTTAGAGAGACCAGGTTAAAAGACATAGATTGACAAAGACTCAATAATATCTTGACAAAATGACATATTTTGGACAAATCTTGACACAGTAGATGATGTTTGATAAAAAAAGAAAAATCGATAAAAACGAGGATGATAAAACTTGAAAATTGTTCATGCCTTGATTTGAGCCTACGGGGATCAATACATGTTCTTTTCGACTAGTCGGGGTTGATCGGGACCACATGGAGGCGTTGAAATGCCTTAGACTGGGAATTCTGAGAAATCAACTAATCTTGACCAATGTTGAAAACAAGAGATAGCATTACGTTATCTACCTTTCCAATTTTATTTCGGACAAATTTTAAGGTTTTGAGGGTCAAGTCAGGTACCTTGAAAAGGTGACCCGCTATGGGTTAATATAAAAATGTTTCAAAATTCCAAATGAAAATTGCTTTCCAAGTGGAAATAATTTTTGAATTTAGGTCTGATGCAATGCAGATAGCACATGCAAGGGAAAGAGTGTAGTGAACTTTGAAAAATCATTCTGAACTTATACTGAATTGAAAATTGAAAAAGATACATTTTCGGAAAGAGAATTTCATGAAATTTTTAGGAAAAATATTTTAATAATTTAGAGAAATCATTTGATGAGCCAAAATAGCCTAAATAGAATGTAAATTGTTGATTTTAGGGGTTCCAAACAACATTACCTCAAAAAATCGTAACTTTCTCATCTAGAATGATCCAAGGGCAAATGAAATGCCATTAAAAAGTTAATTCAATTCCCTTTAAAGGAAAAATATCAAAAAATTCATGAAATTTTTTTAAGGTTTGAAAATTATTTTTTAAGTCATGCCTATGTGCTACCAGCACAAAATAGGGGACTTTTTGTTTTTTTTTTTCTGAGTTTCTTAGGACTAAACTTGGGCCATGGACATCCGAATGGTCATGACAAAAAGAAATAAGTGACATGGGCTCACGAGCTCATCTCCATAATCCCGAAGTAGTTTGGGACCATGAAATAGCCCATTGACCATGCTATAAACACAAGGATTTTGGGCAAAAAGATCAAGGCATTAACAATTTTGGACACTTAAAAAGAATTTTTTTTTTTTTGAAAATAGAACATTTGGCCTTAATAACCCTTGAATCCAAATATGAAAAACTTGATTTTTCCCCAAGTTTGGAAGGCTAATGTAATAGAAATCTTAAGTCAATCTTAATCCTCATTTATTGAGGTTAACATAGGCTTAACTTGGGGGTTTTAGGAAAAAAATAAGTTTTTGACAATCAATAAACAAGCATTTTGAAAACATGTCATGAACTAAAGATGATGTTAATGACAATAAACATGATACACATGTTTAAATATGTAGAGATGACATTTAAGCATGAAAATCATGACAACATGTAAGGAGATGAGCATGAAAATGCATGAAGATGTTAGCCAAATGCACGACATCAAGAATATTGCCATGGAAAAGATGTAAGCATGCTTAAACAAAGAAGAATAGCTTGTTGGAATTTCATTACAACATCAGGACACATTTTTAAGATGAACTAATACGTAGAAATGAAGAAACATAATAGAGGGGTCAACAAAGCATCACACATCGAAGTCACAAAATGCATAAAAATCATAAATTAGGTCATGGTCAGCATGTTTAAGCTCATTAAAATGATGAAATAGAAAGACAAACAGATGAAAGAAGAAATGATAGGAAATATGCTGCTAAAAGGTTTGAAGGCCTTGTTGGTAATGGTGAGCAAAAAAAGTTTTGAACTTATAGCTCAGCTTCTGGCCTTTTTCTTGCTATGATTTAACAAGAAAAGTTGGCTAGGAATAAGCCTTTTATGAGAAAGGTTGATGGTTATAGAGGGTTTTAAGAAGGTTTTTGGAAGGACTAAAGGAGAGCTACGGGAATGAATATCTTTTAAGTATGGGGGCTGATCTAAATGTGTCTAGGGTCTTCTTTAGCTGAGCTTATAATATATCTTATATAGGATTCAATGTCAACCATAAAAAAAATAGCAAAAATGAGGCATTTAAAACATTTAGGGTAGACAATATGGTGACTCATTGTACCACGGAGCAACCTTTTGGTATTCCATTGGTTGATGTACATCTTTGGCAGCAAAAACAAACCATGAATGAGGTGATATAGTGAGCAAGGTCAACTTTGCCTTCATCCATCCACATTTAGCATTAAGTGCCTTTGTAACAATCTTAATGGACCATCCAAAAGGGTTAAAACCCAATGTTCAAGCCCAAAAATGAAGTCCATATAATTTTTAGGAAATTATCTTTGATTTTGGATGATTTTTTAGGCTATAGTCATGACCAAATATGAGTTTTAATGTAATGTGGCAAGAAGGTGAAAAAAGGTTGTGAACTAGGCAAATTACACGAGATGTATCGATTTGTTGCATATTATATCAATACATTAAGGCAGAATGTATCGATGCAATGAAAAATGTATTGATACATTCCTAGACTATATTGATACAATCACTTGTAAATTGATGCATTTTGGCTAAAAATCAAATTTTAGCAATGACAAAGCCCGGTATCAAAACAATTGACTAAAGTATCAATACATTAGCTTGTGTATCAATGCATTACCTTGTTCTATTGATACAAACAATGGAATTTTAAATTTTGATGACATGGTAGCCCTGTATCGATAAATACATGAAAAGAAGTAAGTTTCGTATACCTTTAAGTCTCCTAACACTTCACTTTAGTTGGGAATTACGGATGACTTATCCATGCTTGCTTATATGACTTGATGACACCTTGAATAGTGGCCTTTTGATGCTTTATTTATATTTTTTTAATATGTTCCCTTTGCATTTCAAACCTTTTCCCAAAAAAAATTCACCAGGCTCCATGTCGCTAATAATGCTTGGCGAAATGGTAGTCGATAGTCGTCCCTATTTTTTTGTTTTTATTATTTTATTCTATTATCATTCAATTAAGTCTTGAAATGCCAGAAATTAGTTCGGACAAAATAGGGTGTCTACAACTCATCGATATGAAAATGGTCAACCCAAACACTTTTTCCTTGTTTTTAAGAGAAGATATTTCTTTTATTTTTAAACTATGATTTCTTTTATGAAAACACTAAAATTTTCTCCTACCTTGGGAGGAATTTCTAATATTTATAAATGTTTGAATAAATTTTTAATATTTAAGTTCATTCTAATAGAGTTTTTATTATAGTAGTAACATATAATAGTTTTCATCTTAACTCTTTTTGTAATTTTCTTAAAATGTTAGCTTTAGCTTTTTAGCTAAGAGGTTCTCATTGTTCTCATAGTAAAAGTTCTTACCATAGTGTTCACCCCAGTTAATGCATGTTTTTTATCCTTATAATTAGCTATCATTATAGCTTGATGTTGGCCTTTTTCAGCTTTGAAAGAGCTAACAAAAATGAAACAATTCATCAATCTTTTGTGCCAATCAAAGCACTTTCCCTCATTTAAGAAAATATACTTTTTTTTAATCTTTTAACTATGATTTTTTATAAAAACAAATAAATTTTTTCCTGCTTCATTGGAGGAATTTTTAATTTAGGTTAAATACATCAGTGGCACTCATATTGTATCACTCGCCCTAATTGAGTATCTAAAGAAAAAAGTTCAAATAGGTACATATACTATCATTCCTTGAGCATATGTTTATTCCGCATTAACTTTTTTAAATAAATGCTAAAATGGCAAGTAAAATCTAATTCGATTATGCCACATGGCACAAATGCCATATCATCAAACACTTAACCTTTAGAAAAAAATCAAAATCAAAATTATAAATAAATTTAGAAAATTAAAAAATTTAAAAAATGTAAAAAAATCAAAATTCAAAAAATTATGAAAGATTATAAACAAATCTATAAAATTCAAAGAAAATAAAAGTATCTAAAAATTGAAAAAATTATTAAAAATCTTAAAATTTTATGTATATTAAATAAAAAATTTTCAAAAAATTAAAATATATATTTAAAATATGTAAAAAACTTAGAAATTAAAAATTAAAAAAATAAAAAACTAAATTTGGGAAAAAAGAGAAAAGAGAATAAGAGAAAGGAAAGGAAAAATGGAAGGCAAGGGCCTTATAACCACTGATTGGCCTCAGTTTCACGAGATAGATGGCTACCCAGCCAAAATGAGGGGGAATTAGGAGAAAAAGTGAGAATCATGGGAGAAAGAATGTGGGGAAAGAAAAAGGGAAAAGCAAAGAAAAGGGAAGGCGTTAGCTAACTAGAGGCAGATTCGGTGTTGGTCTACCTCGAATAGCTGGTGCCCTCTCTCTTTTCTCCCTCTCCCTCTTTTTACCCTATCATCTCTCTCTCTCTAATTTTCAAAAAATAAAAATAAAAAATTAAATTTTCTTTTGATCTTTTAATTTTTTATTTTAATCATTTTTATTTTACTTATTTTTGAATTTTTATATTTTTAAGAAATCACTTTTTAAAAAATTGTTATTTTATTTTAACAAAATTTTTGAATTTTATGAAACTTTTTATAAAAAGTTTGAATTTTTTATTTTTATTTTTATTTTGAAAATTTATATTTTTTGAATTTTTATTTTTATATTGAAATGACATGTTTGCCATGTATCATAGTGTTATTGGCTTAAAATGTCACATTAGCATTTTTTAATGATGTTAGTAAATGAGGTAAACTCTTTAATGAATAATAGTTTAAATACCTATTTGGGCAAAAAAATTTCTTTAAGTATTGAATTGAGAAAACTGATATGGTATAAGGGCTGGTAGTGTATTTAAGCATTTTAACATTTATAAATGTTTAAATAAATCAAAAATCATATAAATTTAACTTGAATTGTATTAAAAAATTATCATTTATTTAAATATTTTTTTGTGTTTTAAAATCTTTAATAAATGATTTTGAGGTTAAAGTCGAATTATTATAACAAATTATGCAAAATATGAGATGAATGAAGATATGACACGAACAAAATATGAGAAGATAATTAAAACAAAAAGCAACATGAAAAATAAAATAAACATAACAAAATAGACTAAACGTGTCAAAATCTATAAAAAATAAATTATTAGATAAAAAATTAGATAAATTTATAATACTTTGAATAAACATAAAAATAACACGAACACATACAAACACACAAATTTTTTTCCAAATTGAATCACTATGATAAATTATACAAATATGTCATAAATTGAGATACGACGCAAACATGACATGAACTCATAATTTTTTTTCTAAATTGAATCACGATGATAAACTATGTTAAATATAAAATTAAGTGAAATATGACATAAATATAACATAAAAAAATAATTAAAATGCAACGTAAAAATACGACACAAATATACAAAGAGTCAAAATATACATATTACTAATTATTATGTAAAATTTTATACAAATTTATAATACTTTGTACATAACATAAAAAAATAACACGAGCCAAACACATCACGCACACAAAATTTTCTCTAAATTGAATCGTTGTGACAACTTATGCAGTATATGTCATTAATTGAGACAAGATACAAACACGATACAAATACACAAATTTTTTCCTAAATTAAATCTCAATGACCAACTATGCAAAATAGAAAATGACTTGAGACACGATTTGAACACAATATATATGAAAAATAATTAAAACATAATAAAAAAAACTAGTATGAACACAACATAATTACAAAAACATGTCAATATTTACCTAGATGAATATATTAAAGTCTAAAAAAATATGAATTTATAATATTTTAAACATACAAAAAAATTATAAATACGACATATAAAAAAGGGTAAAGTACAAAAAAATCATGTGGTTTAGTACTTTAACACTTACTCCTATGCTTTAAAGATGGATACTGACTTCCCTATGATTTCATTTAGTCTGCAATCAACCTAACGCCTTTATAAAAACACACAAAATGTCTATTTTGCCCTTGGATAATTGACATTATTTTATGAAGTAATTTGAGGGCAAAATAGATATTTAATATGAATTTTTAACGACATTAGTTCAATTATAGACTAAACAAAAGCATAGGAAAGGTACATATTTCAATTTTTAAAACATAGAGGTAAGTGTTACTAACCACCATAACGTATTTTTTGTACTTTATGCAAAAATAATTAAAACAAAACATAAAAATAATATTAACATAATACAAATACATAAACATGTAAAAATATAAATAAAATAAAATAAATTATTATGTGTAAAAGTTTATAGTAAATTTGAACTTACAAAAATACGAACACATAATTTTTTCCTTTTTTCTTTTTCTGTCTTCTTTTTTTTCTCTCCCTTTTCTTTTCTTCCCTTTCTTTCTTGCTCTTTTTTCTTTCCTTTCTTCTCTTTCTATTTTTTTCTTTCCTTTCATTGTCTCTCCCCTTCATGGAAAAAGAAAAACGACATGTGTTAGCACAGGAACAGTTTGTGTAATTCATTATATATATATGTTAAATACAAGTAAATGAAAATTCTTTTATTCTTTTATCCCTACTTAGTCAATTGGGTTTTAGTCATAAAAGGTTGAATTGTAAACCTACAAAAATCTTCACCTTTTTATATAAAGTATCCGACCACTAGGTCAAAAAATAAAAGCTTTCCTACTTTTAACTTAATCATCAGATTAAACATTTTTATTATGTAAGCTTCCTATATATATATTTGCAAAGTAAATCCCAGTTTGTTATTTTTACTATTTAAACAAGACAATTCCTCACTTATATGTCAAGAAGTGAAAATATAATTGCTAAACAAAATGAGTGAAGCTAAGTAAAAGGAATAATAAGCTAAAATACTATCATAAATGGCATGTTTTTCCTTGAAATGACATGTTTTTATTTGAAAAACTATTCTATCAATCATTCAATTCTTCTCAAATGGTAAGTCAATGTTAATGAATAGCATTTAGTGTCCTTCCTAATGCAATAACTTGTTCCTACACCCATGATTTTGGGTCAAAACCAATGAAAAAGTCAATTTCAAAAAATTACTTACAAAAAGCCTAGATATATTCCTTCCCTCGATGTCAAATATGGTGAATCCACATGAACCTAATTATTATGTGAGTTTTAATTCAAGAAATCAATGGATAAAGTGCAAAAAAATTGCAAACCATTTTCTAGATACATATTACATATAATGCAATGCATGTTCTCCTCTGAGCGATTATCAGTCCTCTTACAATATTTACGACTATCTATCAAGGTTGAAGATAACTAAATGAGTACTTCGTTGGAAATTAATAATACTAGGAACCAGCATACGTTGCGAAAATTTAAAAATTTTCAATTCTTAAAAAATCATGGATCACATTAAAAGAAAAACAATGTAAACTACTTGTATTTATAATCAAACAAATATCTTTTTATACATAAATAATTGTTAAAATAAATGTCTATTTTACTAGTCACAATCTTAGTAAATAATTCGATGACACAACTCTTAACAAATAACTGAAAGATATCATTCTTCGTAATGTTCCATCATCACATGTAAGTCATATGGCTTATTAATTTGAAAATGTTCCAAAATTTTTAGGGCTTTTTTAATAGTTTGAACCTTAAGGCTTTGCCTGATTGGTTGAATAGAACAATGAAAACATAAAAATTAGAAAAAAGAAAAATACATATTTTTTTGAAGTATGCTTGGTGGGAAAGATAGAAAAGTGAAAAGAATAAATCGTGTTTTTCTCCTATTAGTTGGCATGATTATAAAATGAGATGAAAGAAAATGAAAAGTATATTATTTTACCATTATATTATTATAAGTTAAGATGAAAAAATAAACTTCAAAAGTTAATGGATGATTTTGTAAATATACCTATCTCATTTTTCATCTTTTCGTTTTAATTTGGAGTTATTCGTTTTTGTTAATAATAGGTATGGAAAATGATTTCTTTCATCTCACTTTTAACTAAGAACACTTGGAATACATTTTTATTTTACTTTTTCACTCTCACCTATCTACTTTTTCAATTTTTTACCTTACCAATATGTGTTAAGAATAGGTATTTGAAGGAGAAATTTCATTTCAATCAAGATATTTAAAAGCCAAAAAATGAATTTACCCATTTGGATAATTGTAAAGGAGAATTTTAAATTTTATTAGAAATTTCAATAGTGAATTTGAGCACTTCAAATTTCCTTTCGAAATTTCACCTAAAGAGATGGTTTTATCATTTCCTCAAAAGCCTCTCTAACTTTATTGCAACATAGCCACCTATAAAATACAGAACTAAAAAAAATTATCATTTTTTTTATTTGCTAAATCACATTTTTATTGTTAAGAATAGGACACCACAACTAACAGTATAGAAACATAACACCTTAAAACTGTAATAGGAAAACATCCTAAACCATTCTACTACATAAACGAAACCCCACCAAAAGAAAATACGTCTAAAAATTTATACGTATTGGAAACAAATCCAGAACTCTATCTAATAATTGCAGAATGAAAAACACTCAACCATTCTACTGCAAAACTTGAAAGACTTCAGATAAATGGAAAAAACACATGCAGTCATGAACACAACGGACCAAGCAAACCAATAACACACTCTGTTTCTTAAGACTAGGAATGCTTACCACTAAACAATGAAAACAGCATTACAATCCACCCCTACTTTAGCCGTGGTGTCAGCCGTACTATTAGCTTCCCTGAATGTGTTTGCCTATTTTATATCATTAATCTTAGCAACTAAAATGCCTTCATTTTAAATTTATTCACAATTTTAAAATTCTTCACCAAAAGCATTGAAAGGCTTTGGCTGGTAAGGTGAAAAGAATAATGAAAAAATAGAAAATTAGAAGAAAGAAAAATGAAACATAAAAGAAAATATTTTTTTTCATAGTATGCTTGGTAGGAAAGATAGAAAAATAAAAGAAAAAAATTTTACTTCCATTCATTGCTTTGTATGATTGAAGAATAAGAGGAAATGAAATGAAAACTTTATTGTTCTATCATTATACCCATTGTAAATTAAGATAAAAATAGAATTTTAAAAATGATAAATAATCTTATAAATATACGCATTTGACTCGCATCACTCTCATTTTTTTTCTTTTATTTTCAATTTGTTTTCATTAATAGCTGTAAAAATGATAATTTTTCCTATATTATTTCCTCTCACTTTTCTTTTATACCAAGCATATTTAAAATTTATTTTATTTCTATTTTTTCATGCTCCTTTATCCATCCTTTCACTTTTTTCACCCCTACCAAGCACAACCTAAGCTCTTGTTTTGTTGGGTGGATAGACTAATAAAAGATGCAAAATTAAAAAAAAAAATTCTATCCCATAGTTTGCTTGTAAAAAGGATGGAATTGAAAAAAAAAAAAATCATTTGTTTCTATCCATTGCTTGGTATAATTGAACATGAGAGACAAGAAATTGAAAAACATATTATTTAACATTATACTCATTGTAAGTTACGTTGAAAATAAAATTTAAAAATGATGGATAAACTAATAAATATGTACACTTGTCTTACACCATTATTATTTTTTTAATCTTTTCTTTTACATTGAGTGATTTATTTGTTAATAGTAATCTTCCCTATTTTTTTTCTTTCACTTTTTTTTTTCCTACCAAGCATATCCAAAATTTATTTCTCTGTACATTTTTGCTTTCTCATATCTATTCTTTTACTTTTTCGCCCTACCAAATGTACTTTAAATGTGAGTTATGATACTACAATTAAATCAAAGACTAAAGATGATAATAGATAATATGGATTCAGATATTCACAATTATTTAATTCATGTTTTGCAGATTCAAATATTGTGAATTTACATAATATTCGGATTCAGATATCATAATTATTATTAACAACAGATGCGAATATAAACCCTCGATATTCATTATCTGAATCTGCATTGCTTACATAGACTTAGATATCCGAATCTGTTATTTGAATCTACTTTTGCAAAATGTTAAAAATTTATGCTAAGAATGGATCCATAACCTACAACGTTTATCATTAGACACTTTAATAAGTGAGCTAATATTAGATTTTAAAATAATATGTCACTAAAATTAATTTATATAAGTATAATAATAATTTAAAAAAATATTTTTCAAAATAAAATATAATAATAAATTCATTATAAAACCAAATTAATTAATTAATTATGTTAAATACCTTTAAAATTTAATGATAAAGGGTACTTTTATAAAATAATATATGATTAATCAACTTAATTAATTAAATCACTTTAATGACATAAATATACTTTTCCTATAACATAATATGATATATTTTATTTTATGTATATTATAATATAATTCATACGTATTGTGCATAATACAAAGCATGTATTAATTATATATTTAATACATACTATATAAAATTGTACTGATATAGATTATATATATATATGACTGCTAAATGCTTGTATATCATAATATGATAGCATATATATTATAATATCAATAGTTATATAATTATGTATAACTAGAATATATAATATTTATATAAATATTTATTATTTATATGTAAATAATATATTTAAATATCATTTATTATATAACATTATTTGATATAATATAATTATAATACGAGGAGTGATCCATTTATACTAGTGTAAAAGTAAATTAGTTTTAAACACTTACATAACTTTTTATAATATTAATATTTTAACAGATCGACCATTGAATTTAATAGTATAATTATAATCATCATCCATGTAAAGTTTCGAATCAATCTGGTATCTCTATGATATCAATCGAGAATATTATTTTTTTAATATATATCTAACGATTAAAATTTTTTACATTAAACAAATGGTTAGACATTTCTAACTTAATTAAAACTCGGAATATATGATCTATGCAAATAGGATATGAAATATGACGATCAAATTAAGTAAATATAAATTGTATAAAAAATTATGAAAGTGCGTAAACCTAATTTAGTTTTACACTAGTGTTAAGTGAATCTCTCCTTCTATAATATAGAATACTATGATAGTATATGTACATAGTATCAACAGTATTATCTAACCACAATGTAATACTATCAACAATTTTAATATGTTATATTATGTAATGTATTATTATATAATATTTAAATTAATATATAACATATGATATAATGTGATACTATATGGTATATATTATAACCTAATCATATTAAGTAATTATATTATACCATATCATATATTAATTTATAATATAATTAATGACAATTATGTTAGATGTATTATATTCGTAAATTATTAATGATATATTTATATAAAATTACTATATGGTTTATGTTACTAATTGCTTTTAGCTTATAGAACAAATACTTTTAATTAATGGAACTAGTTCTTCATATTATCTAAGTTGTTTTTTACATCTTGAAATTGTTATTTTGTTATCTAAATTATTATTTTTTGTATTTTAGAACTTGTTTGTTGGTTGTTAATTATTAGTGACTTTAAATTAAAAATAATTTTTGTTTAATTTATATTTTTTTTAAATTTTGACTTATTGAATTCGGATATCCGGCAGATAATGTTATTTAATTCGGATTCAAATTTAGAAGTAATGTGCAAATTTAATGTAGATAATATGCGAATTGGATTTTAAAGTTGTTTTGCCAATTTGAATTTAAATATTATAAAAATTGTAGATATCTGATTTCCTGTCGTCTGTATCAAAGACGTTACAAGATGGAATACTAGAGGCTAGAGCCAACTTTTTTGTGCAGGAACAAGAATTCAGTTAAGCATCTTAATGTGCTCTACAACTCCATTGGCATTTCTTAGGTAAAAATTACCCATTTTATTATATGATCAATTTCCAATCATGTATGATTCATTTTGTCTTTTAAGGTGTATGTAATTTGTTTGTAGCATTGTTTTACAATGCACTGGAAACTATATTCTATGTGATAATTTTCTTTTGCTTCCGAATCTTGGGGAACTAATCAAAAATCACCTTTGTGGTAAGCCTCAGGAATTCTAATTTTAGTGCATAAAGTTTAGATTGGTCCTATGCAAAAATTAGAAAAAAATAATTCGCCGATCGAATACAAGTGCCCGACCTACAAAGTGTTAGTCTCATTGGTGAATTGTTTGTCATTTTGAACAGAAGACTTCGTTACTTATTCTCGAGTGTATTATGACTTAATCTCCTCCCAAAGATAAATGAACAGGAAATGTCTTTTCTTCGTGCTGATAAAAAATTCACTCTAAAACTTAAAATATAATCATCAGTTCATATAATTATCTTTAAAAAATAATATTTAATAAATTTAAAATTTTAACATCTGTAATTATTTTTTTTTAATGATATTTATATATATAAGCTCTTCCATTAAAGCTTGAGTTTTTCCCTTTCGAAATATCTAATTCGGCCTAGAAAACCTAGAAATAAGAGGAGGCTAGTTGTCCATGTCAACAACCAGCCCTAAAAGACAACAAGAGCTGCTCCGTCCGATAAACCACTAGAAGTACCCGCCAAGTCCGTCCAGGTTTTTAACTGTAAACTATCCCTTCTTGACTCGCCTTCACTCTTGATGGGTGCAAAGCTATGAAACACGGATACTCCAACATGACAATACGTTTGTCGAACGCTCAAGGAAGCGTCAAAAAATAAAAATAAAATCAAACATTGTTAACATATAATCA
>JBBYHL010448114.1:0-16472 GCA_038381835.1 Adansonia madagascariensis | reverse complement strand
GGATCAACATTTTAATCATGTAAAGCATTTTGAGTTAACCTCTTTACACTTAAAATTTTAACATAGAATTTTCAAATTAAATTTTGATATAGGAATTCTTTTAATTATGTGTTTTATTACATGTGATTTTTTTATATTAAAATTTAATACTGAATTTTTAACTAAGTTTTTTAACCAATCAAAGTTAAGTTTGAATATTTGCAATATGTTGCAAACCATTAGATTAGTTTTTGACTACTCAAATACACTTGCAACCGTTAGATCAAAATTTTTTTCCTTTTAACTCATGAGATATTTTTAAATATATGTCACATTTTTATTGATTTTTTGACTTTTTAACTAAATTTCCAACCAATTAAAATTTTAATTGAATATTCAAACACATTTTGAACTATTGGATTAAATTTGGAAATTTCCAACACATTTTTCCACACTCAGAAGAAGCCTAATGCACGCGATTCTTGTTGATTGTTTCCTTTATGTGTGTGGTGATCAGGATTTGTTTGGAGTTTTGGGTAAGAAAAGTAGGGGTTTACATTGGAATCAAAGAATCATATTTGCCAAGGTCTATCCAATTTTGATTCAACTTCCTTTTGCTTGATTTTTTTTATTTTTTGCTTGATCCTCAAGCATGCAAAATTTTCATTTTCTAGAATTTTCTTTTGTCTCCAAGAAAACAATCACTCACTTTTTTTCATTCATTGAAATCTTGAATCTCTTTTTTTTCCTTTGTGTTTATGTTCTTTCTAAAAATTTAATCTTTTCTAAATTTTTATTCTTCTCTTCAAGATACCCGAAGGAAACATAGACAGAGAACATTAAAATAAATAAATTAATAAATTAAAGACAATAGCAACAAACTAATCACAAGAAATGAAATGAAAAAAAAATAAAAAGATGAAGAAAAAATAAAAATAGAATAAAAGTACTAAGGAAAAAATTGGACTTTGATCTCATAACGTAAAAGTCCGTTGAAAGTCTCTGTACTATAATAAAAAAAAATTTTAATCTTTGTACTATTATTTTAATTTTTATATTTTGAAAATTTTAGCAAATAAGAAAAAATAGTTACACTGATAGGTTATATGATATAAAATTTTAAATTTTATACAAAAATGGCCTAAACCTAACCTGAAACTCAAACATATTTTCGTATAAAATTTAAAATTTCACATCACATGACTCATTAGCATTTTATCATCATTTAAATGATTTTTTAATATTGCTAATCATTTTTTTATTTGCTATAATTTTTAAAGTTTAAAAATTAAAATACTCAATTTAATAGTACAGGTACTATAATTCTTCTTTTATTATAATACAACAACTTCTAATGAACTTTTACCGACCTCAAAACTCAACAAACTAGGACCCACTTAGATGTGGGTATTTTTAGATTTCAAGGTTTAATGAAAGTCAAGTATTTATTTTTAGAGTGAAAGACTTCATGTGAAATTGGGTGTTTACTATTCATATACAAATTCATTACGAATATTATATCTAATATGTGAATTTAAAAGTTATCCAAAATCGTTATATTTGAACCCACAAAAATAGATCAAATAATGTTACCATTGGTCAATAGTCATATCTATTCAAATATTAATGATTTTTGTACAATATTTTAATTTAGATTTCAATTTTTGAATTCGTAACAGTTTTATAATATTTTAAAATTCATTCTATTGAGCATTGTTATATTATGAAAATATAACAGACATGGCGTATTCCATTAAAATTTTAGCGGTGGTTGGCTGCAAGAGGAACCCTAAATACATTTTAAGAAGTTATGAATCGAAAAATCGAGTTCTAGGGATCATGGATTAAAAATAAAATATAGCTGGAGGATCAATGCTAATTAATGAATTTTACTCCTTAAATTGCAAAATTTGGTAAGACTTTGGTACATTTGTCAATATTTTGATTTTTAATAATTTTGATATGGTTTTAAAATTTTCCAATATCTACATATGCTTAACCGGGGATATACAAAACAGTGACATCATAGAGACAGAATGGAGATTGTTCCGGTTCAAATACCCTGCAAAAGCTGAATCAGTAAAAATCGAGTGTAGTGGATAATAATAATAATAATAATAATAATAATCTCAAAGATACCAACAAGGCTATACTTCTGAATTGTGGTCGTAAATTTTGCCACGAAGGTGATTTCGAAAATATGATTGTGTGTCTCATAATTATTACATAACTGTTTCAGTTGTTACAGATATGAATTTGATATTGTTTCAAAATTTTGTTGAAGTCATGAATATTACATTACAAACAAAATACTATGCAAAAATTTTATATATATATATATATATATATATTTTACGTCGAGATTGTTACGCTGCAAAAGGCGACATTTTAAAACTGTGAACAAGAACCCTTTATCTGTACAGACGGTAGGGAGTTACCCTTCGGCGAAGGGCATAATTTTCCCACACCAGTATTGCTTGGAGTTGAAATGTCGTGTAGATTTATTGCTGCTGCCGTGTTGGAGTTCATCTCTACTCAGAATTATTTCTGAAAATTAATAAATTATATATATATATATATATAAACTTTACATACACTTTGGGCAAAAAAATAACATTTTACAAACAAGATTAGAGAGTTGGCCTTCCATAGTTAAGACATAATAATGAAAATTAATATATTAATTATAAACTTTACCTGCACTTTTGAAAAAAAAAAACATTTTACAAATAGTTGACGTTGACGTTACATAATCAAGATATGGACATGAAAATTAATAAATTAATTGCTATTTATCAAATGGGAATATGATACGTACAATCTCGATTGTGTGCAAAGTTAGCTGATGGTTGTTTTCGTTTTTCGTTGGAAAAAATGACATATTGTCTATCTATATATATATATATATATATATATATAATTCATGTTGTGAAAGGGTGGGTAAGATTAAGTAAACTGTCCCTAGAGTTACTTATAATTAAGGCAAACTGTCCACTCTAGCATAATCCTTTACCTCCCATTGCCAGAATCATCTGGTTATTTGAATTAGTCTTTGTTTAATTCCAGAAGAAGGCTTTAATTAGTCTTCGCTTCTATCACTTTCGTTGCAAATTTCTTGGTGGCCAGTAAGAACTCAGTTTTTATGGCGGGCTTCGTTAGAAATTTTAGTTGTTTATAATTATAGGCATTTGCTAAAAATCAGTCATCTCAACAACCAACTGAGCTCATCTTTAAATTTTTAACCTATTAATTTGCTATAATTTATCAGTTTTTAAAGCAGCGGATGCCTTTGCTTCTCATGATTTTGGTTACAAATTAAATACCCAAAGATTCCAATATCCTTTGATTTGTCCAAAAATCTGACCTTTGTGACAGTCTTCATGTCAGCCTTGTCTTGCACAATGTTTGTCAAAATTCTCGTTGATATGAAAGCGACCTCCACGAGGGAAAGAAAACAAAAACAAAAAGACCAAACTGAATAATCAGAAATTCGTAAACCACAAGGAAAATGGAATTCAATATTACAACTTATAACCTAAAATCATTTGGTAATAAATAAAATGATTCAACTTAAATATAAAATAATAAATAATTTAAAATTTAATAGATATGGGGTAATATTACTTAAAAATTAAACAACTTATTTTAATCTTTTAATTAGTATAAAAATGCTTTGAAATATAAATTATGAGCGGCAACTTGCATGGTCCTCTATTTCAACTTTTAATATGTGCACGGATCGATGCCAGTTAAATCGGCAACTAGTCCAGTATAATAATAGTAAATAGCACTAGTATTCTTCATATTTTGGAGCATCTGCCACTTTGCATGGTTGTTACTTTAGCTGAATTTACAAGCGAAGAACACCAATATATCACTCTACCACCACCCCTTTTATCCATTTTTCAGATCTGGATCTTGATTTTTCCTTATGGCCCTAATCTCTATATAACCATATGCTTTACCTCGTTATTTGTTTTTACTTTCAATTATAGGCCGATTTTAGTTCCTGCTTAAACATGTTATGCACTCATCCATGGGAGAATCTTTAATGAGGAACTTTATAAGTATCCTTAAAAATAGAATAAAGTTCTTGCATTTCCACCTCTATTCTTACTATGAAACGTGATAGAATGGATCGAGCAAGAATAATTGAGTGAAGAAACAGTTTCAACTTTAAATTGATACTTGGAACTATTCAATCAAAGATTCAAACCTTGAACGATTGACTTGTTTACCATTTTGGCAGCCTCTCGTTTTGTACGCTCAAAAACAGTGAAAGCCAGATTTAATCAACTGCTTTGCTAATAGCTATTAATTATGTTGTTTACTGAATTAGTAGATTTAATCAAGATTTGTTACACTTCAAACCGGTGGCGTGGAATGATAGAAAATTGTGTAAAGTATAATAGACAATGAATGTATTTAATTATGTCTGCATTCATGTGCACGTGAATGCATGTGTATCTATAATGCAATAATATTTAATCGTATTTAGCATTACAGAGGAGAACAGTATGGTGGCCAAATCCTCTTTGATTTTAGGAAACGAGGTGAACTAATTTAGATTATAGACTATGCCCAAGGTCCGAAAACATTATCAAAGTCTAGTGAGTTGAAGGCAGCAAGTGAAGATGAGTTGCCATAATTTTTTTATTAGCCTATGTTATTTACAAGTTCTTAATATCTGCTTTCTCAGGACCAAAGCTGGATCAGAATTTGTCACTCAAGGTTAGCACTTTAAACTATTAGTTTCCTTTCTTACAGGCAATTTTTTTTTTGAACTGGTGCATTTCTTTACACCTTTAGTTTAATTTGGCAACATCAATTCGTAGAGTCGACTATTGTTATTCTTTTGAAAAAAATAATACAAAAAATTTAATAAAGAAAAAAAAAAATCAAGAGAACGCATCATACTGATGTTCTTCTAATGTTATTGTTAATGATTTGACCATACAACTTATTGGTCTAGATTTTACAATATTATTTATGACAAAATTTAATTTGGTATTATTTGTTGGCATTTTTACCATTTAAGAATTCTAGAAAAAGGTAACTATTTATTGTGATTCTTTCATGCCTAGAAACTATAACTATAAATTGTTTTGCTCTTGTTCTACTCTTGCTTTAGAAATTGTATTGTTCTAGTTTTAATATTTTTCATATCTTGTTCTTAAGATATAATAAGGCAATAAGATAAATGGATTTTATATGTGGTTATTGGATTGTGAGATTTTACTAGTATGAGGTACAGTGAAATATTAACATAGAAAAATGCTTTTACTGATACTAACAATTGTATGCTTGTAATGTGACAAATGAATGAAGATGGGAGGAAACTAAGTGTATATATATTGGACACCTTTGTTTATATTGGTATGTTTTTCTACAAGTCCTTAACATTGCTTTATTGAGATTTATTTGTTTCTTTTGTTTATTCATTGTAATAGCTTTCCTATTAGACATGGAAATGTTTTCTTTTATGTATTTAATATTTAGTTTGTCATGTTGATGTTGGAGTATGTAGGAAGTCCTTTATTCCTTTGCAAAATTCAGTTATAGCATTCTTTTAGCATCGAGTAGCTCATAACACATGCATTGCCTTTGTTAATTACTTTGTAAATTCTTTTTTTGAGAAATAAAAAAATGACCATTTAATTATGTAATATATATATATATATATATATATTTTGTTTATATGTGTAGGAGATGTCGATTAGGAAGTTGGGATTCTTGGCAGAGTATGTTCTTATTTGCATTGTTCATAAATATTATGATGTGAATTTATTCAAACCTATTATTAATGTAAACTTACTCGATATTCAAATTTAGTAATAAGTTCTTTTATTATTTAAATCTTGTTGATAATATTATATCATAAGAAGATTACATGGATTTTTTGTAGTTGGATTACATGTATGTTTCATGAAAAAACGGGACAAAAATTTTGATAGAATAATAATAGATTTTTAAATTGTGTGGCAGAATAAGAAAATATTACTAATGACAAATTTTAAATTTATGATAAAATTTTGTTAGAAAATTGTAACAGAAATTTAAATTTTGTGCCTGAATTTATACGAAAAAATTTTGATAAAATTTTGTGACAAAATTTAAAATTTATGACCGAATTTTGTGACAAAATTAATGACAAATTTTTAAGTTTGTGAGAAAATACGGTGATAGGCAACTACCCTAGTCAGTCAAAGTCTGTGATAGAATAGACAAAATTTATGATAAAATTATCACTATTTGTTATTTGTGATGGAAATAAAGCTTTTCTTGACAGATTTTTCCATCACTGTTAAGATAATTTCTGGTAACGTTTTAATTATTTTTTATTTTTTTGCATTTGACATTTTTTTAAATTAATAATTGATATTGAATTTTCAACTAAGTTTTTTAAACCAATCAAAATTAAAGTTGAATATTTGCAACATGTTGGAAACGATTAGATTAATTTTTGACTATTCAAATACATTGACAACTATTGAATCAAATTTTGTTCTTTTAACTCATGTGGCATTTTTATTGATATTTGTGACTTTTAATAAATTTCCAGCCAACCAAAATTTTAATTGACTATTCAAAAACATTTTGAACCATTGGATTCATTTTGGAATTTTTCAATACATTTTCCACACTCCAAATAAGCCTAACGCATGTGATTCTTGTTGATTGTTCCTTTTGTGTGTGTGGTGATAGGGATTTATATGGAGTCTTTGGGTAAAAAAAGTAGGGGTTTACATTGAAAACAAAGAATCATATTTGCCAAGGTCTATCCAATTTTTATTCAATTTCCTTTTGCTTGATTTTTTTCCTGATCCTCGAGCATGTCAAATTTTCATTTTCTAGAATCTTTTTCTGTCTCTAAGAAACAAATCACGCTTTTTTTCATTGATTAAAATTTTTAATCTCTTATTTTTTTTCCTTTTGTATTTCAGATCTTTCTAAAAATTTTATTTTTTTAAAATTTTTTGTTCTTATCTTCTTGATACCCAAAGGAAACAAAGAGAAAGAAAATAAATAAATAAATAAAAGATAATAGTGATAATCAAAAGAAAATAAAAGATGAAGAAAAAATTAAAATAGAAGAAAAGTACTAAGGAAATGTTTGGGCTTGGATCTCAAAACATAAAAATTCACTGAGAGTTGCTATGTTACAGTGAAGAATGTATTTTAGTCTTGTACTATTAAAATTGGTATTTTAATCACTATACTTTGGAAAAATTAGCAAATAAGAAAAAATAGTTATACTTACATATCGTGTGACGTAGAATTTTAAATTTTGTACAAAAAATGACTTAAATCCAACTTGAAACTTAAACCTATTTTTATATAAATTTAAAATTCTACATCACATGACCTGTTAGCATCTTATCAGCATTTAAACGATTTTTTTAGTATCATTAACCATTTTTCTTTATTTGCTATAATTTTCAAAGTATAAGGATTAAAATACTCAATTTAATAGTACAGGTACTACAATACTTCTTTCATTATAATATAGGGACTTTCAATAGACTTTTATCGATCTCAAAACCCAACAAACTGGGACCAACTTATATGGGTGTGTTGTTGGATTTCGAGGTCCAATGAAAGTCAAATAACAATTACTTTTGAAAAAATGATTTATTTCTAGAGTAAAAGACTCTAGATAAAATTAAGTGTCTACAGTTCATATCCAAATTTGCTACGAATAGTAAATCTAATATTTGAATTCAAAAATTATCCCAAACTGTAATACTTGAATCCATAAAAACAAATCAAATAATGTTGAATATCCAATGTTTTACTATCGACTAAAAGCCATATCTATTCACATATTTATGATTTTTCACAAAAGTGCTCGTACAAATGAAACAAAAATGCTATTTCACAATAATTGCATATATATATATATATATATCATTAAAAAAGTAATGAACTTACATATTTTGAAAAACTATCAAACGAAATTGGTTGTTCAAATCATCTAATGTTGATAATCCCTGTGATGGACCTCTACCATTTCTCCTTCGTTGAGTGGAGGTCGTAGGTACTCAGGTCATGATAGCATTGGTAACTCATACGTCTTTGTCAAAAATGCACCCATTGAATGGTAGATGGTTCACAGACAATATTTTGACTAGTATATGTTAGATTGAGGGTCAAAAATGCTACAGCTGTATTCACCTAAGTAGGGATGGTAGCCAAAGGCTTGACAATAGTTTGAGGCAATAAATGTGAGCTAAAAGCTTTCTTCGTCGATCCATGATACATATGAACTACTACAAAAGTTAGCCATAAACCATCTCATGGTTGTCTTCTGCCAGCTCTACTCATTCTTCGCATCATATTTGTTAGCATTTTTAGCCTTGAATTAATCTTGGTTTTGACATAAAGAAAACTTAAGCTTAATTAGCTTGTGATTAAATATTTTCAACTTTGTATTTTCCTTGATTTAATTTTAAAACTCCTTGAAAAATACTAGAATTTGTTTTAAATCCTTCAAGCGCTCAAAAATTTGTTTTTAATATATGCATTTGCTTAAAATATTTTTTAGATAAGTTCTATATTTTTTAAAGTCATGACAAACCCATTAAAGGTGATTTTATATAAGAGTATCGATACACACTGTGCGAGTATAGATACAATGCTTGTTAGCAACTAGGGTTCGTGTGAAACCCTCATTTATATTGATATAAGTGGTCTATATCGATACAATATGCTGAGCCTCAATACAGATTGGTTCTATAACGATACCACAAGCACAGTATCGATACAAAATATTTCCATTATTGATAGCAAAAGCTATGTATCGATACCAATGTTTTTGTCATCAATACTAGGCCTTGAAAAATGTCAGGTCTTAAAACTTTTAAACCTTTATCAATACATGCAATATAATAGGCAAAAACTCACATCTTGTATCGATAGCACATATCTTGACTCACGACTGGAGGAGCGTATTTTAATGGTAACTTCAATTTAAAAGGCTTTCACGGCTCTAAACCTTAGTCAAACATCACCAAGGACCATATTAAAAATCAAGGCTATAAATAAACGTCTCCAAACTTTAATTGTACAAGATCAATTCTTCTTATCTTTCATTATATTCTTTGTATTGTATCATTGTAGACATCTTGCCTAGACCTCAAACCTGTAAACACCAACCTTCTAGAGGTCTTTTATTGTTTAGACTAAACCTTTGTAACAAGGTAGACAGGTTACTACCTTAGCCATTAAAAGGTAGATAGGTTACTATCTTGTCTTAGAAAGATAGAGAGGTTCCTATCTTAGCCTTGAAAGAGAGAATAAATTACTATTTTAGCCTTGAAAGATAAAAAGGTTGCTATCTTAGCCTTGAAAGATAAATCAGTTACTATCTAAGCCTTAAAAAGATAGAGATGTTTCTGCTCAGCCTTTAATAGTAGAGAAAAGGTTCTATCTTAGCATTGAAAAGATAGAGAGATTTTTACTCAACCTTTAAAAGTAGGGAAGAGGTTCTATCTCAGCCTTAATGGATAGAGAGATTACTACTTAACCTTTGAAAGTAGGGAAAGAGTTCTATCTAAGCCATAAAAGATAGAGAGTTTTATCTCATCCATAAAAGATAGAAGGTTCTATATTAGCCATAAAAGATAGGAAATCGGTTTATGTATTATCCCTGAAAGATAGGGAATTGTAAAGGTTATAGATTATCCTTGAAAAATAGATAAGTCGAGTTGTGAATTGGAGAACTCTTCGGCAACTATGGCCAAGGGAGAGGATATAAACAAATGAGGCCAAACTTCTATTAATTGTTATGTTTATTTCTCTATTCCTTACTCATTTACTTATTCATTTCACTAGCTTGCAACTCCATAGCATTCAATACAAAGATTTCTCAACTTGCATATCTAAAGCTTTAACTTAAAAATGTTAAGAAATCAATTCACTGCCCTTTTGATTTCCATCACCACATTCAAGGTCTAATATCAGAGCTTGTGTCTAATTTTTATAAGCTTAACATCCTTGAGAAAATATCCATAAAAGACTAAGCAAAATGGCCAATGGTGAGATGGAGCTCATATGCCAAGAAAGACACTCTATTATGAGTCCTCTACTTTTAAGTGGTGAAAATTTACTTCCATTAAAGAATAAGATGAAATTCTTCGTCCAAGCATTCGATTATGGTGTTTGGAAAATCATCACAAATGGTCATTTGGAAGTGCCTAAGAAGGAAAAAGAATCAATACATTTCAAAAATTTATCGATACACTGGCTCATTATGTATCGATACGTCACCATATATATATATATATATCAATGCAATATGAAAAAATTGGCAACAAAGAGTCGATTCACCCTAAATTTGTTAACAATTCACCTTTTTAATCATTTCAAATGATCGAGGGCCACTTTATAATCATGTAAAGCATATTTTACTAGCATTTTTACTCTCAAATAAAAATAAGTATGAGTTTGTATTTTCTTTGGCTAATTATGTTAGAGTTTAACTAGGCTTTTTTCAAATAAACTAAACTCCCAATCACATCAAAAGCCAAAGGATTTATAATATGATTTGTATTCAACTATTTAAGCCTTGTTTGGTTCAGATGTAAGTAGAAGCTACTTTAAGTTAAAGTTAAAATGCCTTTCATGCATAGATTAGAGATATTGCCATTTTAAGAGGGTGGTCATCTTTAGGGCATGCATGATGGCTTGTTCACCAAAACTAGCTTATTCCCCACCCCCTTAGGAAGAAGATAACCTTTGAACATAGCATCTAAGGGTTTCAGGTGGTTAGCTTATAAAAAAACTTCATAAAATGTTAAATGGTGGCATAAGTGCATAGGGAAAAGATTTGGTTAGCCAAAATGAGTTTTAAACCCTTTTGGATATTTATAATAAGAAGATAGATTATTTTCTCATCTGAGCCACTAGTAGCAAAAAGAAAAGCAAAAAACGATGGAAAATAAGAGGACAAAAAGGAAAAATGGTGTAAGTAAATATGTTCTAAAGCCAATCAGGTTATAGGGGCATATAATCAATAATGCAAACCATCACTACATCATAGTGATTCTTGGTTTTCCTTTGTGTTAATTGCATGATGGACAATCATGAAACCACTAACTAGATAGAGCCCATGGAACATATAAAGCTTTACAAATGAATTCGAATGTGTTGTAATTATGAGATTCTTATGCATCAAAGCCATGTTCCTGAAATTGTTTTTCGTAATCTTGTTGCCATGAAAAGGCATTGGCAATGCTCAAAGACTAGCACATGTTATGCCTTTTTACTTATGTGCCAATCGTGTAACTAGTCCTCAGACTTGTAATACTAGTTATCTTGTATGTGAAGTGTCATATTTTGATTTATCTAAAACAGGTCACGATAAATGATGCCTAAAGTAGGGTACTTTAGGTATGATATGAAGCATACAAAGATAGATGAGTGATAAAGAAAGGATTCACCACTCCTACTGACATTAAAGATGTATCCTATATGTTCTTGGCTATGGTTAATGGGATTAGAGTCTTTGGCCAAAGCACAATGAATTTAGAAGAAATTATTTCTCTAAATTCATAACGTTAACCATGAGATATAGGAACGAATATAGATTTTAACATAGGTAGACATTACACTAAGCTTATGCTCAATCCAGGATATTTGCTGAAAAGACCAAATTACACTGATAGATTGGTCATTGAAAGGTTTCCATGATTCACATTTGACTCTTCAACATTTGGGTGGTCATGATGGGTTTTTTATCCCACTTTTGTTCTATAAACATGATTAATGAGTGTTAGCTATATTAGCTTTGAACTAATATCTATTTTGATATAACTAAAACTTGAGCTTAATTAACTTGTGATTAAATATTTTCACTTAGTATTTTCCCTTGAATTAATTTTAAAAATAGTTTGTAAAAATACCAAAATGTTTTTAATTCCTTTTATCACTCAAAAATGTATTCTTAACGGATACTTTAGTATAAAACATTTTCTAGATAAGTTTTATATGTTTTAAATTCATGAAAAACCCTTTAAAGATAATTTTAATATGAATGTATTGATACCTTAAGTATTTGTATTGATACATAGCTTGGTAGTGGCTAAATAACCTTGAAATGCAAAAATCACTGTTCATGTATCGAGACAGACTATTCTACATCTATATGGGACTATTCAACAATGATTTTTTTTATCATTAAACATAATGTATGCCCACTTAATTGTATAGATGTAGAGGCATAAGGAACAATAGGAAATCACGTTTTAAAGGTTCCAACGACTATATTCCTTCACCAAACATCCCCAATAGCTATATTCATGATCAAGGCAATAAATAATCCTCTCCAACACCATGATGAACTAAGAGAGTAAGTTTAGAGTCATATTTTCATCTCTTTCATTTATCTAAATAGTTCATTGTGTATAGGATAAATAATCCATTGTATTTTTTATAATTCTATCTTTAGAATTGTTATCTTTTGTGTAAACACCTAGCCTTTAGAGGTTTTATTTGTTTAATACAAAATCCTTGTAAAAAGAGGAGGTTCTTATATAGCCATTGAAAAGTAAAGAAAAGGTTCCACCTTATCCATAAAATATAGAAGGTAAAGGTTGCTATCTTAGCCTAGAAAGATAAGGACTGTAAAAGTTATACATTATCCTTAAAAGGTAGACAATTCAAGTTATTGAATTAGAAAAATCTAAGGCAAGTGAGGCCGAAGTAGAAGACACAGGCCATTGAGGTCGAACCTCTCTAAATACTTGAATTTGCTCCTCTTTCCGTAGCAATTTAATTCTCTTTGTATTATTCACTAACTTGCACTCTAAAAATCATTGTTTAGATTTCTCAATTTTATTTATTCAAGTTTAATTTGTGAAAAGTTTTTTAGAAATCAATTCTCCCCCTTTTAATTTCATTGACAACTAAATGGTATAACAATGAGATTAAATATGTTCATTGCCAACACGTTGGGAACCTAATGGGTCACACACAATAAGACAAATTAGTTGGATTAAAACCAGATTTACTTAAATATGACGATTAAATAAAATGTATATTATGGTAGGCTTAATTGAATTAGTTCAATTAAGATTTATTAAGATATAAATTAGATTTATAAAATCTCAAAGGTATGTTTTACTTTGGCAAAAAAGATAAGTATGACTTATCAAGGTGATGTCTAATAGTAGAAATATCATTAGGATTGTCTCAATAATAGCTGAATTTAGTTCTTAGTTACTAAGATAATTATTTGATCATTATTCTTGGTAAAAATTATTTAATTAAACTTACATGAAATAAAATTATTTTACTTAGGCAAGAAAATTAATTGGGAATTAATATTCTAGCATGTAAATTTAGGGTTATCTAAAATGTTGAAATTAAGGTTTACAAAAACATTAAACTTAAGGTTTGCGCAAACCCTAATTAGTTAATCTAATAGGCATTAAATGATTATGGTTTGGCATAAATGATTCAGAGCTCAACAATTGTCAGAGTAAGCCAAGATACTAATAAGTTAATATCTTGACCTAATCTTGATTGGATTATGTAAAAAGGGTTTTTGTTTAGATTAAGGCCATGATACGCCAGTTTCAAGATTAGTGGGCTTATTTTGCTTTTGAGCCTAACCTAATATTGTTCTATATAAGACAACATTAAATGAATTAGGGTAAGTGAATCTTGAAAAATCTTGCAACCAAAGAAATAGAAATGTTAGAAAGAAAGTTACAACACCTCTTTTTTGTCATTTTTCTCCATTTTTATTTTTGTTTCTTTGTAATTATTAAATGCTCTTGATTTTTTTAAGAGTGAAAAATAGCAAAGAACCTTTTGTTTAAGATCTCAAGATCTTCTAGCTAGCACTAGAGAAACCCTAAATCTTGAAAAGGTTCTTATTGCTATCCATGTGGATTACCACTAGAGATATTACACTTTGAATGCTTATAATCTTAGAAAGGCTTAAACGTGATCTTCCTTGATGGATCTTCTTACAAGATTTTTTGAAGGGATGTTATTCGTAGTGAAGTTCGACCTCATATAAGTATTGAATTTCAAAAATCATTAAAATAACACAAAATAGGCAGTAGAAGACTTAAACATAAAAATAGTCAAACTTCTCTACTAATCTTTAAGAAGAGACTTATGTGTATAAATCATAAAATTTTTAATCAAAATTAAAATACCAATTTGTTTAAGGATTACTTGACTCTCAAATAAAGTAATTTGGAGTTAAAACCAATTTGAAAGATCTTCTGAGAGTGACAAAATGGCTTTTTGGAAGGATCTCTAAGATCATAAGTAGTAAACATATCTTGCCTCTAATAGTTATCCACACAGATAGTTGTGAGAGCCTTCATGAGGTCCACTATGCTTTCCAGTGCTAGCCAAAAAGCTTGCCAAGCCTTAATCAAAAGGTATCTAATGAACAAGCTATTTTTTCACACAATCAAATAACTCTTCTAGGATAAAGTTTGCTTCAAAAAAGAAGAAAAAGTAGTCTAATAGGGAGGTTCAAAGTGGTAGAAAAAATCTTTACCCTATCACCAGCTATGGTGAGAAATTAAGAGAACTTCTTTTTTCAATTCACCTTTTTTTTATCTAAGTAATGTCTAGGTTCATTAAGTCATTTACACTTTTACTTAGTCGAATTAACCTTAATCCCATTAAAGAGAGTTTTGATCCATTTCAAGTTATTTAACAAAGTGAAACTTTTTCACATTAGGTAATCTAAATTGATCCAGGAACCAATTTCAAGTATCATTGGTGAAACCATGCTGATCCAATGAGCATGCATTGGTTCATCCAAGGTACAATGGTTCAAGCTCAGTTTGGTTCAAAACCATGCTTGGTGTACGATTTGCTAGTTGGCTAAGATAAGTTTTTATAAAGTTTTAATTTAACCATTTAAACTCTTAATTTATCTAAATAAATTGCCTTAATTTATCTTGTGAATATAATTATCAAATAATTATAAATACAAGATAAATAGAAATAACCTATTCGGCTAAGCAAACTATCCCTATGAATTTTATCTTTTTTAATATTAATTATCAAATAATTAATATTTCACGAGATTATCCAAGGGATAATTAGCCAAGATTATTTTTTGGAAAAAAAGCTTAATTCACAATTAAACTTCCATTCTAGGTGGGACTTTATCTTCACATGGACAAACATTATCAACCTAGACATGGTATGTCCTAACTTGGACATTATCTGGATAAAACAATCTTATCCACCATGTCCTATAAATAACAAAAATTTATATTATAAAACTAATTTTATCTTTAAAATAAATCTTAACTAAACTTTTCAATGAAATCTTCCAAGCAATTTACCTTTTGTTTAATTAATTCATGCTTAATTAAATCTCAAATTTAATCTAACAGTTTCATCTTATTGTGTGTGACTCGTTAGGTTCCTAATATGTTGCAATTGATATAATTAATTTAATTAATCATGTTCATAGATTAAGAACGGGATTTAGCAATCGATTATGACTACCTAAATGTTGAAAAGTCCATGTGACCTTATTGAAACCTTCTAGTAACCAACCTATCAGTGTAATTCAATCCTTTCACCATATATCCTAGAATAAGCATGAGCATGATGTAGTATCTACTCATACTTCAATCCATGTTAGATCTTTCAACTCATGGTTAACGATCATGAACCCATGAGGAATGATTCCTCATAATTCACTATGCCTAGTCGGAGACTTTAATCCAATTAACTATAGTGAAGATCATCGGGGATACGTCTCTAATGTTACTGGGAGTGGTGAATCCCTCTAGATCACTTATCTATCTTCCATATACTTCATGCCATTACCAAAGTACCCTACCTTAAGCCTCATTAATTGTGACCCATTTGTCGCAATGTACCTTGGGGTGGATCTTCGTGGATCTATGGGTGCGTACGACTTAAAATATTTTCCTGACTTGAAAATGTCTTCTTAAATGAGACTTTTCTTTTGCGATGTGATGAGAATGAGAATGAACAGATTCTTAATTTATGGTACAGTGAAGGGGACCATAAGATGAAATGCTCATCTTATTGGTTTCAGATGACCATCACGAAATGGCCATCACTCAGAGTCACCACCGATCATTTCAAGCTAGGCATGACCGAATGCCCATTGAAACCTATGTTTTGAGTTACGAAACTCAAAACATCGATCCTGTGGTCTATGCAGTGCAATGATTCACCGTTTGGGTTCAGGAGTTGGCTACGCATAATGAGGTGCGAACCTCTTCGCGACGCTCTAAATCGGTACCTTACTAGCTATGTCTTATCTCAGTTTTGGTTTTTTCGAACTTAAGTTGTCACTATTTTGATATAACCTTCCTTTAATGCATGAATCTTATAGAAATAATCTAGGTTTTGATGAAAGAGATTTAATCTCATATATGCCTTGGAGAGATGGGGAATATATAGAGATTTTCGATAAAAATGACCTCTGGATTTTACTTTGAAAATGGAATGTTCCACTTTGGGCATTGGAGAGA
>JBBYHL010448103.1:0-16472 GCA_038381835.1 Adansonia madagascariensis | reverse complement strand
AATCACTTTAACGAAGTATGCAAAATAAAAGATGAACTAAAATATGACATGGATACAATACAGTAAAATAATAAAAATCACGACATGCAAAATAACATAAATACGATAAAGATATAAATATACTAACGTGTCAAAATCTATATAAAATGAATTATCAATACGTAAAATTTTATATAAATTTATAGTACTTTGAACATATAAAAAATAACAACATGGTTATAAAAACAAAGACAAAAAATAACATGAATATAATACGAATATACGAATATATCAAAATCTACATAAAATGAATTATTAATGTGTTAAATTTTATATAAATTTATAATATTTTAAATATATGAAAAATAATACGAATATGATGCGAACATATAATTTTTTTCCTTTTTTTTTCCTTCTATTTTTTTTTCCTTTCATCTTCATAAAAAAAAAAAAACCCTTAAAATGCCTAAACCTATCCTATCCAACCTTTTTAATCTCCCCTCTTAGCTTTCCTAAAGCCACTCGCTTTATTATTATTATTATTATTATTATTATTGCGAAATTTGATTTTATTTGTTAAGCGATAACATAAATATATTTATTTTAATATATTTTTATTCATTTGTTTTACCAGGTAAATAACTTTAAGCATATAACAAGAAATTTTGTCTAATTTCAACAATTTCTTTCTTACCTTTATTTTTATTTTATTGAGAATGGAAATGTATTCATTAAAGAAATCAAATGATAACATAAAACTTCAATAGAAGTTGTTGATTCAAATTACAATCTAACCTAGTAGTATTAGTTTTCACGAAATGCATACTAAAAAAAATACTATTTCTCCATCTTTTTAACTACTTCCTCCAGGTCCCCAACAAACCTTTAATACACAATAAATACATTCACATGTTGAGTTATTTGTTTACCGTAATAGTTCTGGCTTGAATTAAAGTAAATTTGAAGTAGGATTTTATAATTTAGATTAACTTGAATTATTATTTAAATAATAAAAAATAAAAAATTAATTATAAAATATATAAATATTAATATAAAATTAATTTTTATATTTTAATATATTTTAAATAATAAAATGATCTTTCAAGTTAAATTTGGATAAACAACTTTTTCTACAATTCAAGCCTCATCTAATACATCTTGGTGCATGCACACTTTTATTACACATTTTTTTCTTCTTTGTCATTTTAAATGAGAATGTTTCAAAAGAGAAATTATCCTACGTATTTTTTATGTAAATCCAGATAATTTATGTAATTTTAAATAAATTTATTCTTAAAAATAATTTAAAATACATAAATTAATGTTATATGACTTAAGATATGAAATTTAATTAAAAAAATTAGTAATAGTATAGTAAGAGAAAACGTTTTTTGATCTAACTTGCAACTCAAGTGTACATTTTTTTTTATTTAGTATGCATAAAATGTTATTTATTTTATTTTATTATTAAAAATATCTTTCATAAAATTGTAATTTTCAAAGGAGATGATGATTATATGACAGAGAAAGCAAATTGCAATTAACGAAACAGGAACAGATGCAGAGAATGGAGTATAAGATGGGGGAAAAAGAGCTTTAAAAACAACGGGAATCCTCTTTCTTTCTTTATTTATTTCAGTAGAAAAACGAGTTCAAAATCCCCGTCAAAAAATCGCATTATCGCTCATCTCGAAAGGCGTATAAAATATAAATATACTGCTATTATTCTTTCTCAAATTGTCATATATAAAATACATATTTGAGTAGCCACCCAAAATATTCTCAAAATTTCGATAAATAAACAGTTCAAAACTTCGAAAATGTTATTTTATACTTTTTTTTGCATAATTACAATTTATTGTATAAAAAATTGTGAAAATATATAAAATATATTTAATTTTACATTAATTTAAGTGGATATTTTTTACATATTTTTTGAAAGATTAGTAGAGATGACAAATAAGTTGATTTTGAGTATTATTTCAATTATTTTGATTAGAATTTTTTTCCTGAATTCATGTATTTTTTTTAATTTCCTTTTTTTATAGGGTGAAGTTCAGAATTTTAGGTTGGGAGGGAAAATAAAAAATAATTTTTTTGAGCTAAAAATAAAATTTTTAATATTTTTTACCTTAAAAAAAATCTAAAAATAAAATAGGTTGGGAAGCCAAGGAGCCGAGATCCCTGATTGCTCGTAAGCATCGTGATCCAAGTTTAAGATACAATAAAATTAATAATTAAAATTACATTTTTAAAATCAAATCAAAGTAATTTCGGATTGAAGTGATCTTAAGTCAAATGTTTTGGATTTATTTTTTTTAATTTAAATTATTTAGCTTTTAATTATTTTAAAATTACAAATGATACGTTGAATAGTCATAACTATTTCTCAATTAATATCAAAACAATAATATATTCAGAAAGTACAAATCAAACCCAAAAATAAAAATATAGAAGGTGGATATATACATGCACTTGGTCTCAGTGTGTAAAATAATAGTATGATATTAATGTAATGCAACTAACTTCATAACTGAAAATAACTGAATGGGATTCTTTTATATATGTTATGAATTAGAGTCAATACATTTGGAGAATGGGAAGAATTGAATGAGATGAGAAACATGGGAAGACATGTGAGATCACATGAATGCTGGAAATAGGGAGGGTTTAGGGTTAGACCGTTGGTGATAAATGGTCAAAGCTTTCAATCACATTTCAGAAATACCTAACCCTATGACTGGCATGTGCAATCCAATTTATAGTAACTATATATAATATTACAAGACAATGATTATCAAATAAGATGTACTAACGTGATCTATGAGGAGGATAGTTTTTTTTTTGTTAAATATTTAATTTAAAATCGATTAGTGATAAGTGTTGATGCTTAATTTTATCTGAATTTTTTTTTGATAATCTAAAAATATTTGAGATCAAGAATTTAGTGGCTGCCCGATGAGACTTGACTTCTTAAAGTGGACTAGACCTTTTCAAGACCTTTACAATCATGTATATGTGACAGAAAAATTACCATTTTAAGGGTCATAGAGAACAAATCTTGAATAAAAAAGATAAATATTAAGGTAAAATAATTAGCTTTTAACTTTATTCTTTTGAAATTTTGAAATTTATTTTTTACATCACGATCAAATTTCTCGTTTGTATAAAATTTTTTAGATTTTTCTGTAAAATTTAAAAAATTGATAATCGTATATTTTTATCGATACTCGTCTAGCATTTATACTGATACGTTGCTTTTTTATATGAATACCGTAAAATTTTTTTATTTCCCATTTTAGGCCATTCTAAAATTAATTTTCAAAACGTGTTTAAATTTAATTTTGAACCAAGAACTCACCATGTGAGGTGATGAGGAGGGATGCTGGGAACTCACCATACTGAATGACGAGTTCGCAGGGTACCACATTGAGAACTCGCCATATAGTATCAATGTTGCTATAATATAAAAATAATTATTACAAAAAGGTAAAAGTAAAAAAAATAATTCAAAAGAAGGAAATAGTAATTATAAAAATTATTAATAAAGAAATTGCAATTACCATTTTACCTTTAATTAAATTTTCTCTTTGTTGTTGCTTTCTTTCTTTGCATTTAAGAGAGAGTCGGTTCCCATAAATTATGTATATATCAATTATATATTAAAATAATACTTAAAAATAATAAAATATTAAAAAATATTTTTATTAAATATTAATTTACTATTTAAAAATAGTACAATATGTTTTGTACACTATGTTCCTTAGTCATTCAAAATTTTTTTTTGTACAATATAAATATTTTTTATTTTTTACAATAATACGAGATTTAATAAAAAATATTTATTTATTTTTATTATTTTTAAATAGTAATTCATAATTTAATGTAAAATATTTTATTTTTATTATATATAACATATTTTTATATTATTTTTATAATATTATGTATTATATTATATATGTCTTATATAATAACTATTATACATAATTTATATATAATTTATATAATTTATATATAATTGGCATTATGTATAATATATATTATTAAATAGTAAATTAATATTTAATAAAAATATTTTTACAATATGTTCCTTAGTCATTTGTAATATAAATATATATTTTTTTTACAACAATATGAGATTTACTATAAAATATTTTTTATTATTTTTAAATAGTAATTCATAATTTAATGTAAAATATTTTTATTTTTATTATATATAACATATTTTTATATTATATTTATAATATTATGTATTATATTATATATGTCTTATATAATATATATTATATACAATACGTATAATTTATATGTATTTTATATAATTTATATATAATTGATATTATGTATGATATATATTATTAAATAGTAAATTAAGATTTAATAAAATATTTTTTTAATATTTTTTTATTTTTAAATATTATTTTAATACATATAATTGATATATATATATATATAATTTATGAGAACCGACTCTTTTTTAAATGCAGAGGAGAAAAGCAATAGTAAAGGAGAAATGAAATTAAAGGTAAAATAGTAATTGCAGTCTCTTTATTAATAATTCTTATAATTGTTATTTCGTTCTCTTAAATTATTTTTCTTGCTTTTACCTTTTTTAATAATTATTTTTATATTTTATTTTTTTAAAATTTTTATGTTATAGCAAAAATATGTGATCGCATTGAGAACTCGCTGTACTAGATGGTGAGTTCTCACTGTGGTACCATGGGAACTTGCCATCCAGAGTGGCAAGTTTTCAGCATCCCTCCTCCTCACCACCTCACATGGCGAGTTCTCAGTTCAAAATAAAATTTACGCACATTTCGGAAATTAATTTCAGAATGGCATAAAACGGGAAATAAAAAAAATTTACATTATTCGTATAAAAAAGCCCTGATATGCACTTTGAAAAATCAAATTATTCAATTTTTTTAAGAAAAAACAAAATAAAGGTTTTTAGACTATAAATCTTATCTAAAATTTCATACTAAACTAAGATGTACCTTTAAGAGTTTATGTAATTGTGAAAAAGATAATGACTTTCTCAATTTTTCTAAGTAATTTTACTTTCAAAATTTAAAGATATATTCATTTATTTGTTAATATTATTTATTTGGAGGGTTTGGGCATTCATATATATATATATATATATATTTCATTTTAGTTTTTTTTTAAAACTTGCATTATGTTTATTAAGATTCTTTTATATGATAATTTATAGATGGTTTCTATAATTTCAACAACAAATTCTAGATAATTAGGAGTTATTTTTATTTTATCTATCTATTATCCAAATTAGCAAACAAAACTTGTGGCATTTCTAACGACAAAAGATAATACCAAACTCAATATATGCATCTATTTTATTCATGATAAATCTAACTAAACTTTGCGCTCTTTCACGTTAAAAGCTAATGAGAGATATCATAGAATTAGTTTCACAACAATATTTATGTTGCCATCTTGCTTATGCAAGTAGCAATGCAATTGTCTCATTATAATTAGTGTATAAGTGATCCGATTTTGATGTAAATTTTGGTCATAGTTTTCTTTTTTCCTCCATGGACCATTTAGAAATAATCCAATTTTTTTATTAGAATTCTTTTCAAATGATGCTGTCGCAACATGTTCTTTGAAAATCCTCGTAGAGTAGGAGGTGCCCATGACTAAATATATGAGGGAAATGATAAAATTCTTGATGAAAAAGTGTCCTCTTGATCAAAACACTTCTTTTTTAATAGAGGGGAGACTGTTAGACAAATCGCTCATCTACTCGCTCTTGTGTGGCCACTACAAAGTGGCCAATGGTTGTAATTGCCATTGATCATTTCAGCTAGGTGTGATTGGATGCCTATTGAAACCGAAAAATTGATTCCAAGGTCTACATAGTCTAAAGATTCTTCGGTTGGGTTCAAGAGTTGGTTATGCATGAAGAACTATTAGCATCTCCACGACGCCAGAAATCGATACCTTCTGGCTATGTCTTAACTTGGTTTCAGTGTTGGTTTTGACTTGCCATTATTTTGATACAATCCTACTTCTTAAGCATGAATTTGTATAAAATAGTAAAATTTAGGTTTTAAGGAAAATTTTAATCCCATATGCATCATAAAGAGGTGGGAAATATTAAGATTTTTCAAAAATGATTTCTAGATTTAATTTTGAAAATAAATATGTTATGCCAAGCACTGGAGAGATATTGACACAGATTATTGTCTTGTAATTTTTGAAAATGATTTGAAAATATGAATGCAAAATGGACATCACAAAGAGAAATGGGTTTGTAAGACGAGAAAAGTGATAACATAGTATAAAATAAATCATACAACAAGGAAAAGGGAAAAAACAATCAGAATGTATCTCATAATTGTTATCAGTTATATAGAAATAATCAAGTTGATAATTTTTTTAGATGTGTTTGGATCCATTAGTTGATTGAGGTGTGAAATACGAGTTCAAATTTTGAAAAGTTTGAAGGAAATTTGGGAGAGAAAAATTTTTTTTGGAAAAAAGAGTAGGGTTAGAGTATCCCTATAGATAAAAATTTTGATAATTTTTAAAGGGCCGGGATTGAAAAACTTAAATTGACAAAAGTTTAATAATTTTTTGTCAAGATGACATTTTTGACAATTTTAGGCAAAATCAAGGATTTTGTAATTTAAAACTAGGGATTGATAAAATAGGAATAGTTGAATTTTGAAAATTGCTCGTACCTTGATCCAAGCCTAAGAGATTGATTTGATAAGGTTGATTGTGCTTATTTAAAGGCATTTGAATACCTTCAAGTGGGAATTTTAGAAAATCAATTAATTTTGATAAATCCTAAAATAAGAGACAACATCGCGTTATCCTAGTTTTTGATTTTATTTTGGACTAGTTTGATGGTTTTAGGGGTCAAGTGATGTGCTGTTGGAAAGATAGCTTGATGAGGATTAACATAAAAATATTTCAAAGATCCAAAAAAATCACTTTCTTGGTACAATAATTTTTGAAGTCGGGACTAGTTCGATGCTGGCAACTCTGTAGGGGAAATAGTGAAATAGACTTTGTAAAATCAGTCTGGACTCATTTGGAACCGTTAAGTCGCAAACGAGAACTTTCTACAAAAGAAATTTCATTATCATTTTGGGAAAAATATTTAAAATATCCCATAAAATTCATTTGATGGGACAAAATGGCCCAAATAGAATGCAAATTGCTAATTCCAGGGATTCCAGATAACATTAGTTCAAAAAAACATAACTCCCTCATTTGGAATGATTCGAGATACCGTTAGAAAGGTAATTCGATGCCCTTTAAGTAAAAAATCATAAAATTTAATATAAATTTTTTAGGGTCAAAAAATGTTTTTTTAAAGTCAAAGCTACAATGTTGCCAGCTTGAAGCATGAGAATTTTTTGGTTTTTCGGGTTTCCTAGAATTAGACTCGGATTGCATAAATTTGAATATCTATGTCAAAAGAGGGATCAGTGAAAATGGCTTCACAAGCTTATTCGCACATCCCGTAGTAGTTTGGGACGATGAAACAATCTATTAACCATGTCACTAGCAAGGGACTTTAGACAACAAAATTAAGGCACAAACACTTGGGACAAATCAAAAGAGACATTTTGTTTTTGAAAATCAGAATATTTAGCTTCATTTAACCTTGAACCTAAACATGAAAAGCTTGATTTTTTCCTAAGATTGCAAGACCAATTGATAGAGAACATTAAATCCATATTAGTCCCTGTTTATTGAAGGTAACATGGGCTTAACTTGGGGGGTATTTAAAAAAATACTTTAGCGCATAAAACAAGCATGATATAAGCTAAAAATCAAGTTAATAATGTTGTGATGTGCCTTTACTTAGGCACAAGACCCGCTTGAATCATTCGGATGGTGACACATGCGACTTAAAAAGGAAACTCGAGAATTATCTTTAACTTATCCCTTGATCGAGATTTGAATTAGGCTTGACAAGATGATAGTAAGGGGAAGGATTGCCAGATGAATCACTCATTCAACAAGTTTTGGATGGCCACTACGAAGTGGGTGAAGACTTGGAGTCGTCATCGATCATGTTAGGCCTAAGCATGATCGGATGCCTATTGAAGATGATATTTTAAGTTATGAAACTCGAAACATCGATTTCAAGGTTTATGAGGTCTAAAGATTTGTCGGTTGGGGTTAGAGGTGGTTACACATAGGGAAGGATTAACACTCCCACAACATCTGAAATTGATACCCGCTAGCCATGTCTTACATTGGTCTTGGTTTCTTCTTTTTTGACTTGTCATTATTTTGATATAATCCCCTATTTAATGCATGAATTTTTGTGAAAATTTTAAGTCTGAGTTTTAAGAAAAAAATTAAATCACTTATGCACCACGAAGACATAAGGAACATAGGGATTTTTGATGAAAATTATCTCTAGGTTTAATTTTGAAAAATTGGATATTCCTTGTCAAGTACCAGAGAGATACCGACACGGAAGATTGCCTTAAATTTTCAAAAAAATGATTTGGAAATATGAATGCACAATAGATACCATAAAAGGGAAAAATGTTAGTAAGACAAAATAGAATGTTATAAATATTGCATAAAAATAAACACAAAAAATAATATAGAAAGGATAGACAACTTGAATGTATCTCATAATTACCTTTAATTATTGAAGAATAATCGAGCTGACAATTTTGAGATGCATTTAAACTCGGTGGTCGCTTGATGTGTAAAAAAATGTTTTGATAAGAGCCCTGAGGAATATCAGGAGAGAAAAAATTTAGATTTTGAGTAAAGTTTGAAAAGAGGGTTGGAGTATCCCCAATGGCAAAAATTTTAGTGATTTTTTGAAATTTGAATGAAGTTTGTAAAAGTAGGGTTGGAGTATCCCCTCAGAGGACGGGGTTGGAGTATCCTTAAAGGTGAAAATTTTAGTAATTTTGGAAATGAAGGTTTTTGGATTTTTTGATGAAAGTATAAGCTGTAAATTAAAATCAATGACTTAAATGGAAGACAAAATTAATTTTTGAAAAGTGTTCATGCCTTGGTATGAGCTTAGCGAGAAGCCGCATCACAACACATAATTCCATGGAGAATTAATTGGATGCATTTTGAGGCCTTCACATGCCTTGAAAAAGTGATTCAGGGAAATTACTCTATTTTTTTCTAAGTCCAAAAATTAGGGACAACATCATGTTGTGCACTTCTTGAAATTTATTTTCGATTCATCTAAAGGTTTCAAGGCATAAACAAGGTATCTTTGGAAAGGTAACTCGACAAGGGTTAATGTAAAAAAATTTCAAAAAACCTAAACAATCACTTTCTAGGTGGAATTAATTTTTGAATTTGAGGTTGTTTCAGCATTGGTAGCATGTGCAAGGGAAATGGTGTAATGAATTTTAAAAAATCATTCCTAACTCATATGGAATCGTTAAATAACAAACGATACCTTTTTAGAAAGGTAATTTCATGAGCTTTTTTAGGAAAAATATTTTAAAAGTTAAAAAAATATGTGGTGGGTTGAAATAGCCTAAACAAAATGCAAATCATTAATTCCAAGGGTTCTAGATAGCGCTTTAATTTGAAAAATTGTAACTCTCTCATCTGAAATGATCTGAAGGCAAATGAGATACCATTGGAAAGGTAATTCGATGCCTTTTCATTTTTTCAAGTTTATTAGGACTAAACTTGAGCCATGGACATCTAAACATTCATGACAGATAGGAATGGATGACCACAGTGCTGGTAAGGCAAAAATAAGGGATTTTTTTGGGTTTTTTTTTTAGGTTTCTTAGAACTAAACTTGAACCACGAACATCCAAATGTCTGTGATAGAAAGGAATACGTGACATGGGCTTCACATGATTATCTACACAATTGCAAAATAGTTTGGGATGATGAAACAACCCATTAACCATGTCACAAACAATGGTATTAAACTTAAGATCAAGGCATAAACACTTTAAAACAAGTAAGAAGGCTATTTTATTTTGGAAACAAGAATATTTAATCTCATTTAACCATGCATCCAGACATAGAAAGCTTGATTTATCCCCAAGATTGGAGAACCAATTTAGCGAATACATTAAATCTATTTTAGTCTCCATTTGTTGGGGGTAACATAGATTTAACTTGGGGGTTTTTGAAAATTAGAATTTTGCAGCAAACAAACAAGCATATTGACAAACATGCTATGAACTAAATATGAATGTAGACATCCCATTTTGTCTGAGCTAAATTTTGGCATCTTGTGACTTAATTAAAAGGTGATATAATAAAATAATAAAGATAACAATGGAGATGATTGTCGGGTGCCATGTCACTAGGCACTATTTGGCAACACTGTGCGAAGCAAAAAAAATTTTTGGGGAAGGTTTGAAATGCCTAGGGATTGTATTAAAAAAAATGAAAAAAAGGCATTAAAAGTCACTATTTGAGGTGTCATCAAGGTCCTTTGAATAAGCACATGTAAGTCATCCATCATTCCTGGCCAAGGCGAGGAGTTCAAGAAGCCAAAGGTGCGTAAAATTTGTATTCTCTTGAGTAGGTATTGATACATGTCATAAAGGTCTAGATACAAAGCTTCCATATCATCAAAACCCTAAAAATACATGTTGGTATCAATGTAAGAGGCCATTTATCAATGCGCTTGGCTGTGGTATCAATATAGGCGACATCTATATCGATACCGGGTTAGTTTGAGGCTGAAAAAATGATTTTAGAGGAGTGTGTATCGGTACAGGCCAAAATGTATCAATACCTAGGAATGTTTTGCTCTTCGTATTAATACAAGGCTCATTATATCAATATAGCAAACATTAGTATTGATACCAGGAGCTTTGCCTTTGGTATTAATACAAGAGGCCTTGTATCGATATCGCATGGCATTTTTGCCCAGTTTATGCTATTTTCACACCTTGCACCATTAAACTTAAAATTCGATCTGTACAAGTTTTTAGTATAAAAAGTCATCAAGATTCATACCAGGCCTCAACATTAGACAAATTTGGGTTTTAACAAATTTTTGAGGCCCAACTAGCCATAATGAGGGAAATATGCTTGAATTAATTCAATTTGTTAAAGGTTATTCTTCCATTTTCTCATGGTCTAGCTACATAAAGTGGCCTTGATCCATTGTTTTTGCAGAGCAAGCCAATGAATTTAAGTGGCAGCTAACCATAGTACCTTGTTTATATTTAAGGCACATGCACCAAAACCATAAAATGCCCCTAAGTTTTGCATTTTTTCTTCACTATTCATATTACCATGTAAGACCAATCTTATCTCAACTGAGAAAGAGGAGTTCATACACATTCAAACACTTTGTAATACATTAAAACATTCTTCAAAAACTCTTTTCAACTACCATCCTTTTAAAAAACCTTTTGTTCACATAATTCCTCAAAGCCACCATTAAAACCTTTCCAAAACCCTCTATTCCAGTCTTTTTTCATCTCAAACCTCCTCTCCATTGTTAGCACATCCCTTAAGCTTATTTCAACCAGCATTTTCTTGCTAATCAATAGCAAAAAAAGGGGAAAAAGTAAGCTCAAAGCTAATAAGTTCTCTCCTCAAAGGGTAAAATAAGGTTTGAAGCTTTTCAATATAACTTCCATCTCTTTTTCATCTTATTTTTCTTCTTTTATCATCATTTTCATCATTTTAGAGATCCGTATCCATATGACCATGACCTTATTTCTAAGACTCACGCATTTTGTAGCCTTGTTTGTGGTAGACTAGGATTTTTGGTGCTATATTGACCCCTTACCATGCTTCACCATGTTCATGTGCTTGGTTCTAAAAATTCCAACAAACTTTTTCTTGTTTAAACATGTTCATATCATCTCCCATGTCATGACTCTTGATGTTGTTGATGAAGTTAACACTTCCATGCATTTATTACTCATTGTCTTTAATTTTTTATCATTATTTACACGTCAAGATGTTGTCTTTATTTGTCTAAATATGCTATTTATGTTCATTGTCATGAATGTCATATTTAGTTCATAACATATTTGTTAAGATACCTGGAGCTAGCATTTCTATGCATTTTATTGTCATTTTCCTTCATTTTTTTCAATAGTTACATGTCAAGATACTATCTTTCTTTGTCTAAGCATGTTATTATTTATGTTCATTGTCATGAGTGCCATATTTAGTTCATAACATGTTTGTCAAGATGTTTCTTTGATGTTTTTTTTTTTTAAAAACTTTTTCAAAAACCCCCCAAGTTAAGGCTACGCTAGCCTTAATAAATGAAGATTATCATGGGCTTAGGTTTTTCTTTATTAGTCTTCTAGTATTAGGGAAAAAATCAAGTTCTACGTTTGGATTCAAGGGTTATTGAGGCAAAATGTTCTCTTTTAAAAGATAAAAAATGCTTCTTTTATTGTCCAAGGTTGCATGTGTTTTTATCTTTTTGCCTAGAGCCTTTGTGTTTATGATATGGCAATAGGCTATTTCATCATCCTAAACTACTTCAAGATTTTGTAAATGAGCTCACGAAGCCCATGTCACTCATTCCTTTTTGCGATGGATATTTGGATGTTTGTGTCCTAAGATTCAACCAAAGAAAACTGAGAAAATCATAAAACTCCTTTATTTTGTCTAGAGAGCATAATGGTTAAGAATTGAAAATCATTTATGAGCCCTAAACCATTTTTCAAAATATTTTTGATATTTACCTTGTAATGGCATTGAATTACCCTTTTAACAGTATCTCTTTTGCCCTTAGATAATTCTAGATAAGGGAGTTATAATTTTTCAAACCTATGCTATTCGGAACCCTTGGAATTAGCAATTTGCATTCTGTTTGGGTAATTTCGACCTATCAAATAATTTTTTTTTGAATTTTTAAAATATTTTTAATAAAAATTTCATGAAGTTTCCTTTCTGAAAAGGTAATGGTTGTGATCTAATGATTTGACATCGGTCAAGAATTAATTTTCAAAGTTTGCCACACCTTTTCCCCTACACATGCTATTAGTGTCAAGCTTGATGCAACTTGAAAAATTATTTCCATTTGGAAGACTTTTTTTGGGGATTTTTGGAAAATTTTTACATTAAACTTTATCGAGTCACCTTTCCAATGGTGCCTCGCCTGGCTCCTAACACATTTCAATTCGCCTAGAATAAATTCAGAAAGGTGGATAATGTGATGTTGTCCACTGTTTTTAGCATTAGTCAAAATTAATTGAGTTTTTTGAATTCATACTCCAAGACATTCAAATATCTCTAAGTGACCTTGATTAGTCCCTTTGAGTCAAATTATGTGCATTAACCCTATAAGACTAGATCAAGACATAAGCAATTTTTATCATGTCACCTCTATTTTTGTCAATTTCCTTTTTAATAAAAAATAATCTATTTTGTCAAGAATTTATCAAAAATGTCATTTTGTCAAGGAATCATCAAAACTTTGTCAAGCTAAATCTTTTGAGCTCGTTTCCTTAGAACTCATCAAAGTTTTCATCTATGAGGATACTCCAACCTCATCTTTCGAGGGGATGCTTTAACATCGTATTCCGAGGGAATAATCCAACCTCGCCTTCTAAGAGGGTACTCTAACCTTGCTTTTATAAATATCATTCAAATTTTATCTTTGGGATACTCTAACCCTGCCTTTTAAAATTTGTCAAGAAAAAAAAAATTTTCTCTCTCTTGGGTCACTTTGGACTTTTACAAAATTTAAACTTGATTTTCACACCTTAACTAATGAATGGATCTGAACGGTCTCCAAAATTGTTGACTTGATTATTTGAAGATAATTGATGACAATTACGAGAAACATTTCGATCAGCCCTCTTTTTTCCCTTTTATTGTTCTTTGTGATTTATCTTATGTGATATTATTTCTTTTTCATCTTATAACAAGTTTCCTTTATGATGATCATTTTGCACCCATATTTCTAAAATTGTTTTTCAAAAATTATAAGGCAATGTTCCATGTGGGTATCTTTGTAGTGCTTGACATGGAATATTCGAGTTTTAAAAAAATAAATCAAGAGAATATTTTAATAAAAAAATCTCTACGTTTCCATCTCTTTAGAATGCATATGTGTTTAAATTTTTATCTAAAATCTGGGTTTATTTTGTTCAAATTCATGCGTAAGAAGGGAATTATATTTAAATAATGATAAGTTAAAATCAAGGAAACCAAAATTAAGTTAAGACATTGTCGCAACGTGCCCTAGGGTGGATCCTCGCGAATCTATGAGTGCATACAACTTAAAATATTTTTCTAACTTGGGAATGTCTTCTTGACTAAGACTTTTCCTTTGCGATGTGATAAGAATGAGAAAGCATAGATTCTTGACTTCTAATACAGTGAAGGGGACCATAAGATGAATCACTTATCTTATTGGTCTCGGATGACCATCACGAGATGGCCAACACTTGGAGTTGCCACCAATCATTTCGGGCTAGGCATGATCAGATGCCTATTGAAACCTATGTTTTGAGTTACGAAACTCAAAACATCGATCCTGTGGTCTACATAATACAAAAATTTGTCGTTTGGGTTTAGGAGTTAGTTATGCATGATGAGGTATGAACTTCTTCGCGATGCCCAAAATCGGTACCTTACTAGCTATGTCTTATCTCGGTTTCAATTCTTTCGATCTTAGCTCATCATTATTTCGATATAACCCCTTTTAATGCATGAATCCTATAGAAATACAAATCCAGGTTTTGATGAAAAAGATTTAATCTCATATACACTTCGGAGGGATGAGGAATATAGAGATTTTCAATAAAAATGACCTCTAAATTTTACTTTGAAAAATTGAATATTCCACTTTAGGCATTGAAGAGATATCTTCGTGGAATATTACACTTAGTTTTATTTGAAATGATTGGAAAACATGAATGCAAATAATCATCACAAAGAAATCGTGTTAGAAAGGCCATAAATGAAGTAACATAACATGGATTTTTTAATGCAATGATAAAGAAAAGGGATGGACTATTGGAATTTATCTCGCAATTGGTATCGATTATTTGGGAATAACCAAATCAACAATTTTCAAGATGTATCTGGGTTTCTTGATTAACGAGGTTTGTTTGACATATTCATGGAAGTCTAGGGAGGAGAAAATTTTAATTGTACTTGAAAGACAGGGTTGGAGTGTCCCCTTGAAAAGATGAGGTTGGAGTATCCCCATGGATGACAAAAAATTTTGACGAAGGAAGATTTTTTAAAGGTTAAAAATTTTGAAAAACGGAGTCGGAGTATCCCCTCAGAAAGTCGAGGTTAGAGTATCCTTGTAGATGACAAATAATTTGAGAAAGAAGATTCTTTAGATCTTGACAAATTTGAAGAATAGGGTTAGAGTGTCCTCTCAGAATGTCGGGGATGGAGTATTCCCGAAAGTGGCATATCTTACATTCTTTAAAGAAGTCGAGTTGGAAAACTTAAGTTGAAAAAACTTCCTGATTTAGAGAATGAATGAACATTTTGATGATTTTTGGCCAAAGCAATTATTGAGAATAAGGATGGTAAAGATGTAAAATATGTTTATGCCTTGATACGAGCTTATGGGAGGTCAAAGCATGTTCTTGAGTTTGATCGGGGTGATACAGAGACATTGAATATCTCGAGATGAAATTCGGGAAATAACTTAATTTTGACCATGATCGAGAATAAGGGACAGCATCACGTGATCCCATTTTTCAAATTTATTCTTAATTGGTTTGAAGGCTTTAGAGGGTGGACAAGGTACCGTTAGAAAGGTAACTCGACGATGGTCAATCTAAAAATATTCTCAATATCCCAACAAGTTACTTTCCGGGGGAATAAATCTTCAAGTTTGGATTAATTTCGCTGCTGGCAGAGCACACGAGGGAGAAGGTATGTCAAAACTCAAAAAATTATTTCAGACTCGTTTGGTGTTGAAAAATTGCAAATAATACCTTTAGGAAAAGGGAATTTCATGAACTTTTTAGGAAAAATGTTGGACGGATTTGGAAAAATCGTTTAGTGGGCTTGAAGGGCCTAACTAGAATATGTGTTCGGATTCTAGAGGTTCTAGATAGTTTAGATTTGAAAAATCATAACTCTCTTATTCAGAATGATCTGGGGGTGAATAAGACATCTTTTTTAAAGATAATTTGACACACTTTGAGTGAAAAATATCGTAAAATTCATGAAAAATTGTTTGGGATTTTAAAACAATTTTCAATTTGTAACAGTGATGCTGCCAGCAGGGGACAAAACAAAGTAGGGGATATTTTTTACTTTTCTTTGTGTTTTCAGGTCCAAACTTGGGTCATTAACATTTAAATGTCCATGACTACAGGGAAAGAGTGGCCTTAACGCCACGAACTTATTTGTATAGCCTCGGAGTATTTTGGGATGATGAAACAGGCCGTTGATCATACCACTCAAGGTTTCGACTAAAAAAGAAGGCACAAATCGGGAACAAGTGTAAGGCCATTTTCGTAGATTTGAGCTTGTTTAACCAAGATTCTAGATTTGGAAAACTTAATTTTCCCTAAGATTTTTGCTAACTTTAA
>JBBYHL010448074.1:0-16477 GCA_038381835.1 Adansonia madagascariensis | reverse complement strand
TCAATTTTGAAATTTACCCCACCAATTATTACCAAAGAAATTTTGCATCAATTTGTTTCATTAAAGGCATATTTTTCGTTAGATTGCTAATTTTTTAATAAACTCATTTCTTTTCATAGCATAATAATGCTATTCAATTGAATGCAGATGATGCATATATTATCCAAAAAGGTTTTTATTAATCCATTGAAAAAAAAAAGCTGCCAACCCAAAAATTAAAAATGAAAAAGGAACTTTTTTTTTGCTAAGTTTCTATTAATAGATACCAAAGTACAATTGTAAGAACCACAATTGCTTAAAACACCATAGACATATCAAGAGATCACTAAAAGAAAACAAAATGCACTAGTAATAGCCAAACCCACTCAAGCTAACAAAAAGACCAAAAATTAAATCGACCTCACTCCACATCCTTCATAAGAATTCGACAAATATAAGCACCCAAACAAATCTGAGGAACCCAAACATGCTAAAGATGAAACACACTAGAATAAATTTTGACATCACATAAGCATCTTCATGTTACATAATAGAATTTGTTAACCTCAAACGAATAAAAAAACTACCATTAACAAACTTAACTTTGTCTTTTCATGTGAATCTTTGATTTGTAAACTTTGAGCATTGGAACACAAGGAAAACAAATCAAGACTCTTGATTTTGGAGACAAAAAAAATCCAACATAAGATCATTCTTAAAACAAAGCCAATCAGCCATTAACAACATCCTATCACAACATTCCTGAATACGAATCTTGACAGCCTAACTTAAAATTACAGGTGTACCCCTCGTTCCTATATATATACATATCATTATTCTTTTATTTTTAGGGGCCATATCATTATTATTTTCTTTGTTTTCATGTTTGGGACTAAGTTGTTGAGATGATCACTTACTCAACTTAACCCTAACTAGTCATTATGAAACGACCATTTATTTTAGAGTGGCCATAATTATTTTTGCTAAATAAGATTGGTCACCCATCAGAGTTTGTATTTGAGGGTTATGAAACCCTATTTGAGGGTTATGAAACCCTTAAAACAAACTTCGGGATCTGCATGATTACCAAAAATCACTTGAAAGGGTCTGGGAGTCGATTACAATTAAAAGAAAGGATCAACCTTCTTGTGATGCCTGGCAATTGGTACTTATCAATCCCATGTTAACTTAAATTTGAATTTTATTGGTTTCAACATATAACATTTAATTGTAATTTTTAAATTGATATTTTATGAATCTAATTTATTATTCTATGTCAAGAAAATTAGATTTTTGAAATTTTTTAAAATCAAAATCTTGTACGTACACTACCTGAAGACCAGTGGAATACAAAAGTTCTTTTTATCATTCTCCTTTGTACCCCCACCAAAAAACCAAAGGAACACAATAGGTTTTAAAAAAATTTAAAAATCTTTTGCACTTTATTAGAGGGTCGAAGGAATGCAAAAAGTTTTTTTCCTAAAATTTATAAAAAAAAATCCTAATTTTTATTTTGAAAAAGATATCTCGTTATTAAAATAATACATAGAACCCTTTTCATATTCTAGGAGAAATTTCACGTATTATTTTAACTAGGAGAAGTTGCCACAATTTTATAAAAAAAATGATTTTATTAAAAATAATAATAGGGTATTCTAAGACCCGAAAACATTATAACATGATGAACTTATCCATAATGTGCACTTTTGACATGAAAGTATCCTAGTAATCACATAGAACTTGGTTTTAATACAAAATTATGAAAATGCCCTTGAGGTATACCTTTAACATGAAAATATCTTAGTAACCCTAAAAGACTCAAAAATGATCATCAAAGGGTGAACCTATGCTAAATAAACACCTTTGGCATAAAAGCATCTCGGTGACTATATCGACCATGGTTTTAAAAAATTATCAAAATGCCCTTCGGGTATACCTTTGACATGAAGGTGTCCTTGTACAGTAAAGGTCACAAAAGGGATCATCAAAGAGTGAACCTATCCTAAATGTGCACTTTTGGCATAAAAGCATCCTAGTGACTACCTAAGACTCGATTCTAAAAAAATTACTAAAATACCTTTAAGGTATGTCTTCGACATGGTAGTATCTCGGTACTTTAAAGGTCACAAAAAGGATCATCAAAAAGTGAACCGATCCTAAATGTACACTTTTGGAATAAAAGCATCCCAGTGACTACTTAGGATTCAGTTCTAAGAAAAATTATCAAAATGCCCATAGGGGATACCTTGACATAAAAGTATCTTGGTACGCTAAAGGCTCTAAAATGATAAGAAATAATCATTTCACTTTAAATAGGGAAATTAAAATATTAAAGATGAGTTAAAATGAAAAATTTTTTACTAGGCCCCTGAACTTTCAAAATTGCATTTCGTACTCTAATGCAAAACTGAAAGAATACGAAAAGTTTTAATATTTTCTACACTCCTCTGGAAAACCGAAGGAATGTTAGAAATATTCTAAAACAACCAAACTACCTAAATGGAAGGTTTCTCCTAATGAGTTTAAAATTTTTTCATTTTTTCAATTTAATCCTTACGTAATAGAAAATTATAAATAAGCATCAAAGTTATCACAAAAATCATAGAAATCATGCCAAAAATCACAATAAATAATCAGCCAAGCACCCATGGCCTTGAGGCAATTTTTGTTTTATTTTTTCAAAGTAGTTCATAGACTTTTTAAACTTACGAAAAGCCCCCTAAAGTCTAAAAAATGTATTTTAACAAGATAAAAATGATGTAACACATCCCTAAACATACATGAAAGTTTTGGCCAAGCTTAAAAAGTCCTAAAAATGTTTTTTTTTTCAATTTAGTCCATATATTTTTAATAATTAAAAATAATAACAAAACCACTAAATTTCAACAATTCATACTTATACACTTAAAACCAAGCTTGGAAACTACCTTTCTAAAGCTTAAAAAAGTAGAAAATTATTTGTTAGTTTTACCAACTCCAAAAAATCACAAAATAATCATAAAAATAAGAAAATTAAATTAAATAAAATTCACCATGAAATTCGACCAAGATGAAAAATAAATATACGTCAAAAATTTCCAATACAATATCATAAAAGTAACCATAAATAAATATCATCAAACTTAAATAAAAATAAAATCATAAAAATATACATATATAAATATATTTATCAACAAATTAACATGAAAATATTAAGAAAAATAGTGCAACTATAAATATACATGTATAACAAAATCAATGCCACATCAATAACAACATATTTCATTAAAACATCAAGCGACAATTAAGAAAAATTAAATACAACAAAATAAAAGAAATTGTTCATAGCCATCATGTTTAGCCTTTCAACATGGATTAAAAGCCATGAGCTTGAACATGATTTTTGGCTCACAAAAAGAATGAAGTAACATGGAAATGAACAAAAATCACAAGTTTTCCAAGAAATATTACCTTGAAAGTTTGAAAAAAATGAAAAAAAAAACTTTAGTCATTTAGGTGGTTTTTTTTTTTTTTTTGTATTTTTCTTTATGATGGCATTAGGCCTTACTTTGAACAACCCTTCCCCTATTTATAGGGGAAGGAATTCGATCAAGATGGAAAAGAATTCACTTTGGCCAAATAGCCTAGACTTTTCTTCTTTTTCTCTTTTTTTTTTGCTTTTTTTATATTTTAATAAATTAACTTTTTCTAAGATTTTTTTAAGGTGAGATTTAATTAATAAATTTGTCTTTATGCATGATCCATCTTGCATGACATCATCATCTAGAAGATAAAATGAGGAAAAAATCTATTTTGGATAATATTTAACTTAATGATAAAATTTAGCCCTTGATTAAATCAATTCTCATGTAACTGAATTATGAAATCTTAAAATTAAAATAAATATACATGAATTTATGAAAATGTAGGAATAATTAAAATTATAATATAAATTTTATGAAAAAGAATTGAAAAAATTAAAAAGAAATGACTAACTTATGAGAAATTAAAAGTTATAAATTAACAAATCACATAAAATACCAAATTAAATATTCATATACAAATCTTGAATTCAAAAGAATTAATAAAAATTTTGGAGAGATAAAAATAATTAGGCTTTGTTGAAAAATAAAAATTGGCCTAATTGGGCCATGTTAGAAAATTAATGCGCACAGTGGAAATAAACAAATTGGGTTTGTTGGGCTTGTAAAGAATAAAATAGGCTTGGTGGAAAACTAAAAATAGACTTAGGAATCTTATTAGGCTTGTTGAGAATGAAATAGGCTTATTGGGCCCATTAGCCAAATTTACAAATTTTAGGCCCATTAAAGAAATTTGGCCTAAAATAATAAAAACAAAAACAATAAAATTTTCTTATAAAATGTTCAAGTGTTGAAACATAAAAGAAACTTTTAAGAAGTCTTGTGTGTAAGAAAAAGATAATTAGAAATCTCAAACTCGTAAAATTTTATAAGAAAAATCTTTATGAAAGAAAATGGTTATTTAAAAAGTCAAAAAATTCATAAAATAAATTAAAATTTAAAAAACTGATTTAATATGAATTTAATAAAAATATTTAAAGAATTTTAAAAAAAATTAAACAAAAAAAAATCCTATCAAAAAATTTACGAAATGGAAAACTCTATATCTAGAAACAAAAATCCTAAAAATGTTCAAATTTTATAAAACTTGTTATCAAATTTATACCACGCAAATGCACGTATCGTAACAAGTAATATAATAATGAATAAAGTATCGTTCCCACAAGGAATTGCACTAAATCTACTAAGTACTAAAATTAGCACAATTTAATCTTATTCAAATAAATATTTAAAAGATTTTTAATTAAAATTAAAATTAAACTAGATTAACTAAATTAAATTTAACTAAAATAGCAAAGAAATTCAAGTGAAGTTTACTTAATCAATAATAAAAACCTAAGATTATAATTTTCCCCAACACTTCATTTAAATTTGTTTTATCCTCTTAACTTGACTAATGATATTGAGTTGTTAACCTAGAATTCTAATTTATTTATAAGTATCTTCTGATGGTCTTATAAAAATATCTCTTTCAACCAATTTACTATACTCCTATGCAAATTGAATTAAAAGAAGCTCATTACGCTTAGACTCTAATTTGGCTACATATAGCATGCTCATATATTCCTATCTAACATGCAGATCAGTTCATCCTACTAAATGAATATGAAACATATGTCATTCAATCTGGGTCTAAACACAAAATTCCCTTTTCCACATTCATTAAGATTATCAAATCAATCTAACTAGTGGCCAGTCAACTAAAGCATTAAGAACAAGATTGAACAAACAACTCAATTATCATTAAATTAAGAAAAAAATCTAAACTACATGTTGAGTTCCATTGTGATCCTAGAAAAACAAATCTAGCTCATATTGATTAAATAAAACACAAAACAATGAAGTTCCACCATCATAAATACTATAATAAAGATAAAAAGATGAAGGGAAAAAAGAAAACTAAGAAATGTTAAATCTTGATCTTCAACTTCCTCAATCTTTCTCATATTGCAAAATCTTGATAGCTTCTATTCTTCTTTAAAACTAATAGCTATAAAGTATCTAGGGATGCCTCTAAAACCTAAACATAAGGATCTTATTTATAGGTAAAACCCTAAAGTGGAGAGACTTGATTTGCAAGTAATTTGAGTATGTATTTTTGGAATTTTCCAACTTTGAATACCTTGCTTTCTTGAGTCCACTTTTCTTCTTCATTACTTCGTTATATTTTTAAAAGCTCCTTAGGGTTTTTGACCTACAAAAATAGGTAAATTATTTAAATAACTAAGTAATTAAAATATAAGAAAAGTAAATAGGACTAAATTAAAAACTACTAAAAATAAAATATTACTAAATTAAAAACTACTAAATATGAATGATATGTAAATAAAAATCTCTAAGACCTAGCTAATTTAATATGTATAATAAGACTAAATAACTTTATTTTATAAAGTTATCACACCCCAAAACTTAAAATTTTGCTAATCCTCGAGTAAAACAAAAAAATAAGATCAACTAAATGAAACAAAGCACAAATTAAAATGAATGTGCTTAAATGATAATTGCCTTAATTTTCCTAAAAAATCATCTCATTATCTCAACTTAAGGTAGATAGAAACGTAATTCAAATTCATGCTTCAATTTAATCATAAATCTCAATGCTTCGAATGGATTTTCGATGTATATGTAAATAATTTCTTTGCAAATCATTGTATGCAAACTAAATAAATTTATGCAAATGTAAATCATGAATTAATATCAGATTCTTATATGTTTGCTATTCATCTCTTTCTCCACTAATGTAGATCAACACCTCATCAAAGATCATGTAGGACTTTATTAAGCTTGTAATGTAAAGCTAGGGTAAATGTGGGATAAATGATATATTTCGGCTTAATTCACCCATAGACACTTTTCATTGTTCCAAATTTTTTATCAAGCCTTTTACAACATATTGAAGCACATACCCTATTTTTTTTCATGACATTTCGCATTCTTTTTATGATGCTATTTTATTCATTTACACACTTTTGTGGGCTTTTTTTCTCATTTTCTTTTTTATTCATGCTTCACCAATACAACATAATCCAAAACATGGCTTATTATATTTTCTAAAACAATTTTGTGCCCATGCCTATGTAGTGAAGATTGATCATGGTTTTTCTTCTTAGGTTAGGGTAAAAATATGCGGCAATCAAAAGAAAAAGATATATCAATTAAGCTTAAATGGGGTAACAAGGATAATTGTATAAAGGTAGGCTTGGAAAGGCTTAAACGATCCAAAGATGGCCTAAATCATTTCCTTAACTTAGTGTTATCTAGGATTTCACCTCAAGAGAGAATCAAACAAATTTTAGGCCTCTAGATCTAATTGTAATTTACATCAATATAAACGTTCCTCAAATAAGCAATACAAATCAATGCAAGAGATTATGTGTTTAGAATTTCAAAATCATATCCTAACAATGAGAGAAACAAAAAAATATAGCCACAAAATTAAATCATGCTTATATTTTTCCAAGAATCAAGATAAATCAATAACTAAATTTTCATCACTGGATGAGGATCTCATCATATTAGCACAAACATTTCAATCAAAAAAAAATTAAATGTACGCATGAAAGCTAAATGCAGTTTATTCCCCAAGCATTACTCATTCTAACACCCTCAAACTTAAACAAAGCATTATCCTCGATGTGCAAAAATAAATACGAGTTAAGATCAAGAATACTCCCTTTTCATTGGATAAGGTGATAGACGAGAGTGTTTAAGCATCATTGCCTCCTCCTTATTTTCATCTTCGCCAAGTTGTTCAGTGTGGGCTAGATGTGGTGGTGGAGGCATTCGAGGGTAATTTGTCATGTTTAAGCCTAGTTGATTCTCGAAGAAGAGTAACACCTACTCCATGGCCTGATTACATTCCATTTGATAAGCCATTTATGCTTCAAGATTAGCCAAACATTGATTGACTGTTAGTCCTTTTTGATGTTGGCTCAGTCGTGGTGAAGCAGATAAAGAACTAGCACCAACGTTCATTGGCCGAGTAGGTACTTCTTGTCCACCCATTTTACTTATCATATTATAGTCAATGGCTATCTTTGGGTGGAACAGTTCTTCAGATTCTTCCCATTGAACATTTGCCTTGCCACACGATGAGGTAATCAAAGACGGAAACCATAATCCCTCTCTTGTTGACTGCACCATATGGATCATTGCTGAATGGATAAGTTTGCCGATGTCTATTGACTTCCCAGTGAGGATTAAATAGAGCAAAATTATTCTGTCTGTGGTAACATCACTTAAATGCTTACTAGGAAGTAAATTAGCAGCTATAAAATGCAACCAAATCTTACCATTCTAATGCAATGCATTGGATTTAAAGGATATAGGTTCACTTTATGATGTTTTCCATTGTGTGTTGGGCTTGCAGAGATAGTTCTTCACTTCATCCAAATCTGTATTTCTTTCTAAGAACTATGAATAGTCATCATGAAGAATGTTAGGTGTATTATAAAAATCATTAAAGGGTTTACTACTTATCGTTACCCAGTGTTCGCAAACAAAAACTTTATTACCTATTCGTTCATAATCATTTGCATAAAATTCACGAATGATAGGTAAAATAGCAGATTTAGGAGGTTCACAAAAATTTTCCCATTTTTTAGAGATTATTATATTTTTAATAGCTAGGTAGTTTTTGGGAATTAAATTGAAACTTTTTTGTGCAATCAGGATTTTTGCATCCCGTGCTTGAGTAAACCTTTGCAAAGCCTATTTGGACATAAATTTTTGTTAAGCATAACTTTTGCTAGAAATTGTTTTAGTCTTTTTTGGTGCCATAAAAAAAACTTTTCACAACAATAAGCAAGCTTAAAGACACCAACAATTAACCAATGATGAGTAAAATTTTAAACACCAAAGCAACCATTAAATTCTATGCAAGTACAAAGCATAAACTCAATAAATTTGCAATAATCTCTTACTAATCTCTATGTCCAACAACACCCATTATGCAAAACTTCAACAATCACCACCTTCCAAGAATAAGATTGAAAAAGTATAATAACCACACTAAACACCTCAAAAGAATGTTCAAACTCAAATCCTTTATAATTTCCATAATTAACAACATAGAAAATCAAATTAGCTGAAAATAAAAATTGCCTAAGTGTAAATTTAATGAAAAATCTCCAAAAGTTCATGAAACTCATATACTTAGAGTGTGTTGGATGACTTTTAGAGAGAGAAAGAGAGAGATAGCATACATCCACTTGAAAAGCTTACTTGAATCCTGTGTAAAGAAGAGAAATCATGGAGATAAGAGATAAAATTCAAGTAATTTGGTGTTTTTATGGTGGGTGAATGTTTTAAGTAAAGAAGAATAGTGTTGGGAATGGATAAGGGTGGCTGAGAATGGGGTTGGAGTTTTAGTTTTTTTTTTAATAAAGTAAAAATAAAAAATATATTTTTTTTGGGCTAGCACTACAACACCAGTACCCCAGCGTCGTAGCATTGAGCCTCGAATTCTCGGGGAGCCGTAGCACCCCATGCTGGGTGCTACAACGTCCTGCTGGAATTTTGTTTGGTTTTTTTGTTCGTATCTCAGCATCGTAGCACTGAGAGTCTGACGCTGCAGTGCCGAGTCTCAAAAAAAAGGCACCGTAGCACTAATTCTAGCACTGCAGTGCCATGCCCCCCTTTTTTTCTTTTTATTTTGAACAACATAAATGAATAAAAATATTAAGAAAAGAAGAAACTTGAGTTGTCTCCCAAAAAGTGACTAATTTATAGTCATCAACTTGTCTATTTTTTTATCATTTTGGATTGGCTAAAGTGATTGAGGACTTTTGGCGATCAAATTTGCCTCCCCAATAATGTTTCAGTCTTTGCCCATTAACTTTGAAACTCCGATTAGAGCTTTCATCCATAACTTTGATTACATTGGATGGGAATACTTTTGAGATTTTGAAAGGTTTGGACCAATGAGACTTAAGTTTTCCAGGGAATAACTTTAAATGTTAGTTATAGAGAAGAACATATTGACCTGGCTCAAACTTCTACTCAAGAATCTTCTTATTATACCATATCTTTGTCTTTTCCTTGTAAATCTTGGCATTTTCATAAGCTTGAAGTCGAAACTCATCCATCTCATTTAATTATAACAATCACCTTTCACCCGTGGCATGAAGATCAAAATTCAAATTCTTAATTGCCCAATATGTTTAATGTTCAAGTTCTATCAAAAGATGACAAGCTTTACAAAAAACCAATTTATAAGGAGTGATTCCAATGGCTGTTTTATAAGTTGTTTGGTATACCCATAACGCATCATCCAATCTCTTGGACCAATCTTTTCTGGTCGGGCTAACTGTCTTCTCCAATATTCTCTTGATCTCTCAATTTGACATTTTAGCTTGGCTGTTAGTTTAGGGGGTGATAGGCTGTGGCAATTTTATGTTTAACCCTGTATTTAGCAAAGAAGGCTTCAAAATATTTATTGCAAAAGTGTGAACCCTTATCACTGATGATAACTCTTGGTGTGCCAAATCTGGTGAATATATTCTTTTTTAAGAAGTTCATCACAACCTTCGAATCATTGGTCGGAAAGGTAGCTACTTCAACCCATTTTGAGATATAATCTACAGCAACTAGAATGTAAAGATTATGTATAAGGAAATAAATGGTCCCATAAAATCAATACCCCATACATCAAAAATCTCTACTTCTAGGATGTTTTTAAGTGGCATCTCATTTCTCCTTGATATGTTGCCTACTCTTTGACACCTATCACATCTCAAAATGAATTGATGAGCATCTTTGAAAAGAGTTGGCTGATAGAAGCCTGATTGTAACACTTTGGCTACAGTTCTTTCTCCTCCAAAATGTCCACCATAAACTGATTAATGACAATGCTGCAAAATATTTTTTTTTTCTTCCTTCGATACATATTTTCTAATAATTTGATATGCACATTGCTTAAACAAGGTTCATTCCAAAAATAGTACTTAACATCATGCAAAAACTTTTTCTTTTGTTGAAAAGTTAAATCAAGGGAAAAACTCTACTTACAATATAATTGACATAGTCGGCATACCATGGTAATTCTTTATGATTTACTTGGAAGAGCTGCCGATCAAGAAATGTCTCCTTAATTTGGGTGGAATCACCAATATTTGCCCCGTTGTCCAATCTTGATAGATGATTCACCACTTGATTTCTGTTCCTTTTCTATCATGAATTTCTAAATTGAATTCTTGCCAAAGCAGTATCCATCGAATCAATCTTGGTTTGGCATTTTTCTTTTCAATCAAATACTTAATGACAGAATGGTCAGTATAAACACTAACTTTAGTGCCTACAAGATATAATCTAAATTTATCAAAAGCAAATACTATAGCAAGCAATTCTTTTTAAGTATTAGTATAATTTATTTAAGTATCTGTCAAAGTTTTGCTTGCATAATATATGGGATAAAAAAAATTTTTTTGTCCTAAAACTGCACCAACTGCAAAATCACTTGCATCACACATAAGTTCAAAAGGAAAATTCTAATCTGGGACAATAATAATAGGAGCAGAAACTAATCTTTTCTTCAATTCTAGAAAAGAGGCTAAACATGCATTATCAAAATTAAATGGTACCTCTTTTTCTAGGAGATTGCAAAGTAGTTTGGAAATCTTTGAGAAGTTTTTAATGAATCTTCGATAAAATCTAGCATGATCGAGAAAACTTCAAATTTCTTTGACTGATGTTGGAGCTAAAAGTTTTTCAATTATCTCAATCTTTGCCTTATCCACTTCTATGCCTTTCCTTGAAACTAAATGTCCCAAAACAATGCTTTCCTGTACCATCAAATGGCATTTTTTCCAATTTAGGACCAAATTGGTTTCTTCACATTTTTCCAGCACCAAGCCTAAATTATGCAAACATTCATCAAAAGATTTTCCAAAAACTGAAAAATAATCCATAAATACCTCTAGGAAATTTTCCACCATGTCAAAAAATATAGCCATCATGCATCTTTGGAAGGTTGCTGGAACATTACAAAGTTCGAATGGCATTCTTTGAAAAGCAAAAGTCCCATAACGGCATGTAAAGGTGGTCTTCTCTTGATCATCTGGTGCTATGGCAATCTGATTGTATCTAGAATAACCATCTAGGAAACTATAAAATTTCTTACCAGTTAATCTGTCGAGCATTTGATCAATGAAGGGGAAAAGAAAATGATTTTTCCTAGTATCTTTGTTAAAGCTTCCTATAATCCATGCATACTTGCCAACCGGTCACCGTTCTTGTTGGAATTAGCTCATTATTATCATTGGAAACTACGGTTATCCCTCCTTTGTTTGGCACACATTGGACTGGTCTTACCCAAGAACTATCTAAGATGGGATAAATGATGCTTGTATCCAACCACTTAATAATCTCTTTCTTAACGACATCATTCATAATGGGATTAAGTTGACGTTGGTGCTCTATGGTGGCCTTATGATTATCTTCAAGGAGGATCTTATGCATGCAAATTAAAGGACTAATCCCCTTGATATCAGTAATTGAACACCCCAATTCTCTAATATATTCTCTAAGCACTCTAAGCAATCTGTCTTCTTATTCATCATTAAGGGAAAAAGATATAATAATAGGCAAAGTAGAATTTTGGCCAAGAAAAGCATACCTCAAATGTGAAGGGAGTTGTTTAAGCTCTAGAAGAGGTGGCTCCTCGATAGAGGTTTCATTGGCTTATCCGATAAAAGTCTTAGAGTCTCAAATTTAGAACTAAATCTGATTGAATGTGGTGAATTGAGCAACTTCAAACACTTAATAAACTCTTTATCATCCTTTTTGAAAGTGGACACTAGTGTTGCTTCTGAAGGATCAATAGGATAGCTTTCTATAAAACCTTCATATGTTGCCCTATCTATCATATTTACTGCAAAACAGTCATCAGATTTGTTAGGGAATTTCATAGCTTTAAAAACATTAAATGTTACCTTTTGGCCTTGAACTCTCATGATAAGTTCACCCTTTTATACATCAATGAGAGTTCTACCGGTTGCTAGAAAAGGTCTCCCTAGAATGATAGGCATTTCATGATCTTTTTCCATATCTAGAATTATGAAATCAGTTAGGAAGATAAATTTGTCAATTTTCACCAAGACATCTTCAACGATGCCTCTGGGGTAGGTGTAGGATCTATCTGCTAATTGCAAAGTGACTATGGTGGGTTTTATCTCCCCCAAACCTAAATTCTTGTAAATGGAAAGAGGCATTAAATTTATGCTTGCACCAAGATCACATAATGCCTTCCCAAAGAATTGGTTCCTAATAGTGCATCGAATAGTAAAACTTCATGGATCTTTGATTTTGGGTGGAAGTTTCTTTTGCAATATAGCACTACACTCTTCAGTAAGTGCTACAGTCTCAAATTCACCCAATTTCCTTTTCTTTGACAAGATATCTTTCATGAATTTGACATAGCTAGGCATCTGTTCCAAGGTTTTAGCAAAAGGAATATTGATGTGAAGGTTTTTAAATACCTCCAAAAACTTATGGAATTGATTGTCAAGTTTTTACTTCTGAAGATGCTGTGGAAAAGCTAGTGGCAGATAACCCTAAGGTTGTTGTTGTTGGATCTTGTCGGTTTCTTTTATCCTCATCTTTCTCTTTAGAAAAATCTGGCTTATTTTCTGCATTCTCTATCTTTCTACCATTCCATAGTGTGATGGCCTTGCAATGCTCCTTTTCGTCTCTTCTTAGATTGTGTTCAGTGTTACTTAGAAGCATTCCCAAAGGTCAATTATTGAAGGGAGAGGCAATCTACCTAACTTGTGTCTCAAGATTCCTGAGAGATATTACTAGGGTCCGAATGATATTGTCTTGACTTTCATTTTTTGCCTTCAACTCTATAAACACATATTCTATTGATGGCTTCCTTTCTTGAACTGGAACTTGGGCTTGGTTAGAAACCAGAACTTACTGGGAAAATCCAGGCAAAAATGCTTGCCTATTTGCAGTTGAAGGTCCTTGGTTATTATTCCAAGAAAAAATTGGATGATTTCGCCAACCCGAATTATAAGTATTTGAATAAGGGTTATTCTGCTGTTTGTTATAATTTCCAATGTAGTTAACTGATTCAGCATAATTAGAGCACTGCTTAGTAGAATGTCCTTCCCCACATAATTCATAAACCATAAAAGGACTTAAAACTGAATGTACACTCATAACATCTAGTTTCCTTGTGATTACCGCAAGTTTAGCATGAAGTGAAGTAATGGCATTAGTTTCATGAACTCTTGCAACTTTCTTTGGTGAATTTCTTTTGGTGACCAATAATCATTATTGGATGCCATCTCCTCGAGTAACTCATAAGCTTCATCTGGTGATCTTCCCATAAATGAACCACCTGCTGCAGCATCAGTAATAGTTCTTATTTGACCTATCATTCCATTGTAAAAAGTCTGAACTTGAAGCCATTTGGGAAGACCATGATGCAAACATTTTCAAAGAAACTTCTTGAATCTTTCCCAAGCTTCGTATAGTGATTCTAAGTTATACTGCATAAAATAAAATGATGTCATTCCTCAACCTTGCTGTTTTGGCCAGAGGAAAATATTTGGCAAAAAACTTTTAAACCAAGTCATCCCAAGGAGTGATAGAGCCAGCTGGAGTGAATTCAACCAACTCTTTGCCTTTTCCCAAAGTGAGAAAGGAAATAGTCTCAATCTAAGGGCATCATCGGAAACTCCATTGTGCTTGAAAGTATCGCATATTTCTAAAAAGTTCACAATGTGAGCATTAGGATCTTCACTAGGTAGACCACCAAATTAAACTGATGTTTGAATCATCTGAATAGTGGCTAGCTTTATCTCAAAGTTGTTAGCTTGAATGGCAGGTCCCGGATACTAGAATGAATGCAAGATGGACAACAAATTCCCGTAGACACTTTGTATCTTCTTCTTCGGCCATTATATTATTTTGAGTCAAAGCTTCTAAATTCTCCCTTCAACATCGATGAAAAGTTCTTTCAGGTTCTAAATCAAAAGGGACAAGTTCCAAGTTTCTCGCTCTTCGCATACAATGGCAAAAGATACCTAAAAATAAATAAAAAAATTAAAGTGAGATTAAATTTGCTTGGTATTAATATTAGCAAAATAATTTAGTAAAATAATTCCTCGACAACAGCGCCAAAAACTTGTTATCAAATTTATGCCATGCAAGTGCACTTCATTTAAATTTGTTTTATCCCCTTAACTTGACTAATAATATTGAGTTGTTTTGTTAACCTAGAGTTCTAATTTATTTATAAGTATCCTCTGATGGTCTTATAAAAATATCTCTTTCAACTAATTTACTATACTCCTATGCAAATTGAATTAAAAGAAGCTCATTAAGCTTAGAATCTAATTTGGTTACATATGACATGCTCATATATTCCTATCTAACATGCAAATCAATTCATCATAATAAATGAAAATGAAACATATGTCATTCAATCCAGGTCTAAACACAAAATTCTATTTTTCAAGTTCATTAAGGTTACCAAATCAATCTAATTGGTAGCCAGTCAACTAGAAGCATTAAAAACAAGATTGAACAAATAACTCAGTTATCATTAAATCAAGAAAAGAAAAATAAAATAATCTAAACTACATGTTGAGTTCCACTGTGATCCTAAAAAAATAAATTTAGCTCATATTGATTAAATAAAACACAAAACAATGAAGTTCCACCATCATAAATATTGCAACAAAGATAAAAAGATGAAGGGAAAAGAGAAAACTGAGAATTGTTAAATCTCGATCTTCAACTTCTTCGATCTTTCTTGATAGCTTCTATTCTTCTTTAAAACTAATAGCTATAAAGTATCTAGGGATGTCTCTAAAACCTGAACATAAGGATCTTATTTATAGGCAAAACCCTAAAGTTAAAAGATTTGATTTACAAGTAATTTGAGCATGTATTTTTGGAATTTTTCAACTTGGAATCACCTTGCTTTCTTAAGTCCACTTTTCTTCTTCATTACGTTGTTATATTTTTGGAAGCTCCTTAGGGTTTTTGACCTACAAAAATAGGTAAATTATTTAAATAACTAAGTAATTAAAATATAAGAAAAGTAAATAGGACTAAAATAAAAACTACTAAAAATAAGATATTACTAAATTAAAAACTACAAAATATGAATGATACGTAAATAAAAATCTCTAAGACCTAGCTGATTTAATATGTATAATGAGACTAAATAACTCTATTTTATGGAGTTATCAAAAAAAAATTTTATTCAACACATTAATTAAAATATTAATTTATAAAATAATAAAAATGAAAATCAGACATCCGAAACAATTTTTATCAGGAAAAAGCTTATGAGCATAACACTTGCAGTATCATGAAAAATTCAAATTTAAGTTCCTAAATTGACAACTTCATACCTCATGGTAAAAAATGCCAATATAAATTTTTCCTTGAATATTTATGATTTTTCAAGGTGGGTATTAGCATAAATTTACGAAAGATTCTCAAAAAATTCTTAAAAAAGATAAATTTAACCGTGATGACATTTGCAAAAATGTATTTCCAAAATTTGACAAGAGAATATTCAAAAAAAATTTTTCTCTTAAATATTCATTCTTTTTACCTGCAATTAGCCTTTAAAATGGCATTTTTTCTATCAGTTGCATGTGTGGCCATTTTGGTATAACTAAAGAGATTTTAAAAATGTCTAGTCTTCCTAAAACAGGTCACTCTCGACGAAGGTGGTCGTTAAGTTCTCAATCTCGGATATTTAAGACTATTGGAAAAGGGACCGGGACAAAATTAAGTGTCTGCACATCCCAATAACTAAATTAACATGTAAATCTTAAAAGACCATCCAACTCTTAAAATTAAAGAGAAAATTTCAATCAATGTCCATTCCAATCAAAATGATTAACCTTAAGACGTAATAAAGAAAGAAAAGAAAACTAATAGCAAATATTGAT